>ML810152.1:27045-89625 GCA_009831015.1 Picea engelmannii
CAATGTATGAATATAATATATGCTGGTTTTCCCGGTTTGGGTTTCCAGGTGAAAAATCTTTGTGTAATGTTTGTATTTTCCATTGTATCTTTTCTGTTCTTTTTTGAATATCAGTTTGCAGTAGATATTGTACAAGGTTAGAAATTACACTTTCATCATCTTTCTGTAACAAGACTGCTGCCACTGTGTCATAGGAAGCAAAAGAGAAAATATAGAAGTTCTTTGTGTAATCTGGACTGATTAGAGTAGGAGATTCCATGATAGCCTGCTTGATATCCTGGAATGAACTTCTTGCACTGCTTGTCCATTTGATCTCAGATCCCTTTTTCAGCATAGAGGTTATATGTTTCACTAACTTGACAAAATTAGGAATAAACCTTCTAACAGAATTTATCTTACCGAGCAGGGATTGGATATCCTTCTTTTACCTTGGTATGGATAACTTTTGAATTCCTTCAACCCGAGCTGGATCAATTTTCACTCCCTCTGCTGAAACAATGTGGCCTAGGAACTTACCCTTCTTGAGAGCAAATTGAGACTTTTTTGGGTTCAGCAAAATCCCGAACTATCTGCATTTCAAAAATACTCTTTTCAGATGCTTCATATGCTCTTCATGACTACTGGAATAAACTGTGATATCATCAATATAGATGAGGACAAAATTGTCCTTCTCTCCTGTTGGAGCCGCCCTTGTTTTATTTTTACCCTTCACATTTTTCAATTTTCGATACTTGGAATCTAAAGAAGGTCTTTTGATTTTCCCCCCCGAGACTATTAAAACTCTGCCACCCTGTCGCGTAGGCAGCGATGCTTTTTCTACTTTCAAAACAGATCCACTTTCATATGAATGTTCGCTTTTTTTTTTTTACTGAGTTCATGCGTCCCGCGTCATGAAACGACGAACTCGTTTTCAAATTTTCGCCCAAGACTTTAACTAGGGTAAAATATTTTAACTCATGATTAGACGTCATCGGGGTTTCGCGCCTCAGTGTTCGTCAAACCCAAGTTTTTGTTTTTACAGCCCCGAGAGCCGAGAACACGAGGTAATTTTATGATAACCCTGGTCAAGGATTAAAGGCAAAAAGCTAACCATGGTCAAATCTGTTCTCGGCGTCTCGCCACTAGGCACTATCTTTTCGAAAGTTACGGCGTCTAAAACCCCAACTCACGAAGTCGCGACGTAATTATAACAAGATTAATTAGTTGCCTAATCTAAGATTTCCTTCCCCTGAATTGAGCCTTAATTATCACCATCTCGCGGTTTCGCGACTCGGCATACCAATCTCCCAGAAACTTGCCTTCGAAGTTCCGAGTTGCGATATGGAAAATAAATGGATTATAAAATTTATGACTCTCCAAATCACGATTATTGTTAATTGAGCCAAAGCCAGTCTTCGCGATCTCACGAGTTGGGGACTCAAAATGTTAAAAGAAAATCTACGAAGTAGCGAACAACGAGGAATTGATAAAAGGTGGTAAAATTTGATAATTAAGATAAGGAAAAATATATCCCGCACCCCGAGGCTTGCACGTTTCCTGAGGTAGCCATCTCTCTCCCTACTCTGACTGACTGTCAAACCGCCAAACATTGATGACATTAATGAAGAATTAGGGTGAATCCACGAATAATAAGATCAGATTTTATGCAATAAATTTGTTTCTAATTGCGATTTGACAGACTTATTTCGAAAAGTACAGATTTTTCAAATATATACAGGGGTTTCATTTTATTATAATGAAAACATTTTTCATAAGCACGCAGAGGTCGTCATTTTCCGAGTGAACTAATTGCTGCATGTATACGCAGGTCTATCGCAGAAGGGCGAAAATGCAAGCTTCAACTATGGCTCCACGGAAAGATGCAAAGGGAATGTCGAGGTTGCAGGGCAAGACTCAGATAATGTCTCCGACACTTCGCCTCGGAGTGTCGACTCGGTCCCTAGATGGTCATTTGTTTCAGATATTCTGCAATCTGAGTTGGTGAATTATTCAGACTTCGACGACAACGAAAATGACGACCTGAAAACTAAATACAAGATAGTCGTTCAATCTAGAATACATAGGGTAGCAACCAGACCACAGTTTCTTCCATATTATGATATGATCCGATGGGCATTGGATCACATAGACTTACCCACCAGAACTATCATGAATGACCAGCGGGTCACGGTTGGGACTTTTAGACCGGAGCATATCCAAACCATGTATAAGCTCTCGACGACATCTGAATACACGTATGATGCTGAATTCCTGGATGGATTCAAAGAGAAGGAGTGCACTCAATATGAAAAAAGCATGCCCGGTTTGATAAAGGATTGGGTTTCGCGCTCCGTGAAATTCAGAGAAAATGACCAGGGCGTTTATTCAATCGCTTCACTGGAGCCACAGTATAAGTATGTGGCAATGATGACATGCCGGCTATTCAGAAGGGAGGACACATCGCATTTCTACATTGCGTGGGTGCCTCTCATGTTTCGGGTCGCAGAAGGTTGCTCGTTTAATTGGGCAAAGATACTCTCGGACAACTTGGCCAACCGGGTCACAGAGTATCGGGAGCAGAAGGCAAGCAGGAGACCATCCTCTTTTTTCATGTCCACATACATCATGGACGCGATATGTTCCATGACACCATTCCCTTTGATGAGTTGGGCTTGGAATCCAGTCCAAGAAAAACCTGTACATGAATATCACGACAAGTTGTGGGAGAATAAAGCGGACAAATTCATTTACAAAATTTTCAACTGGGTGATGGTGCCCCTACACATCGCCATTTTTGGTCACCTGCCACCTCGCATCTCGGACAACATTGTTGCAAATCTGAGTGGTATAGCAGACTGGTACGTGGAGGCAGAGTTCTCCTATTTCAGAGTGTTCGGAGCTACTGTTCCCCCGCTTGCATTACCATTGTTCATCCCCGACAAGCTGGCTTGTCGCAAGATCACCCGACAAACAGTGATTGGCGGGGTGAGTAAAGAACTCAAAGCATCTTCAAAGAAGGTGTGGCCGTTTTTTCCCGTTCGGCTAAATTATTATTCTTTATTGGATTTCGGGCACGCCAAAGCTGAGGCTGCAACCCTGGAAGACCTGAGTTTGGTCTCCATTGAGTATAAAAAACATGATCCCCAGAAAATTGTGAGAAACCATTTGGCTAATTGTGGGCTAAAGAGGTTTGAACATGAGTCTTCACCCCCAGATGAAATTTTCCGAGGGGCGAGGTCTTATGAGGAAGTTCTAGCTCAGATCCAATCTTTAGCACCTGAAGACACAGCCTCTGTATTGAGATTTCAGGAACACAGATGGAGATGTCTTCCCGCGGTGCTGCGAGGAGGGAGCCCGGGTGTTTTTGAGACGGAACCGAAGGATGATGAAGGCCCCAATGATGCAACTTCTAGTTCAAGAAAAAGCCAGAAAGAGGGGAAACAAACGAAGCAGAGGCACAGAATCCAAACCCGCTAGAGACCCAGAATCCAGAAACTGAGACGAAGACCCCTGAACCTCCGAAGAAGCAGGGCTCGGTCGTCACCCCAGGAAAGGCAGCTAAACAGATCGGGGAACCCATCACTTCTGTCACCCCCTTGCAGTCAACGCAAGGAAATATAGAAGAATGATGGATTTTCAATGAGGAATTGAGGCCTATTAGAGCAGAAGAACTTCCTCCAAACGAGTTCTTCTTTGACAGAAAGAGAAAAGAGGTGGTGAAAAGGGAGTTCTACCAGGAGAAAGGATCGACTGCTAAAAAGTTCAAGGTTATGACCGATGGAAAGAACAAAAAGAATGAGCAATTCGCCATGGAGATCGCAGGAACGCTAGGAGCATATGCATCGGCGAATCAATTCTCGGTCGGAGTGTTAAAAAACCAGCTCAAAAGAAAGAATCGCCTGATCAAGACTCTCGAAGCCAGAGTAGCTTCGGCCACAGAAAACGCTAAAGGTCAGGTGAGCAGGGAAATAGAACTGGACTGACTAGCTGATAAAAAAGAAATAGAAGTGCTCAAATCCAAGCTGAAGCAAGCGCATCTAGTGATCCGAGACGGTCGGATACAGGCGGGTCAACAGAGGACTACGATTGTAGAGATGCAGGCTCAGGTAGAGATCGTTGAAAGCAGGGTGATCGATGTCGAAGGGTTTAAATCCCGAGCGACCCAGATTCAGAGCAAGATCTCTTATACACAGCAGAGCTTGCTCGCCAAAGTGGGAACAATCCGAGAGGATTGTTTTTTGATGCATCGGGTTTCCGAGAACCTGACTGTCAGAGAGAGAGATGCAGAAGTGGCTCGGATCGCCTTCCAGGAGGTGGTGATAGCCACGAACAACAGAGTTTCGGCAGGATCTCCCGGACTCGCCCTCCAAGAACAAACTAGAGGTAACATTTTGTTGAAGGATTGGGAGCATAACATTGCCCTGGGCAAGGAACAGGCCCAAAAAGTGACCAATTCATTAGAAGAAGCCTTCAATTCTATAGAGGGCGAGCTGTTGGGTATGGCCAATGGAGGCGATGCAGAAACATTAATACAAATGAATGTAGAACAAATCTCGCTTGATCTAAAAGAGAAGGAGGAGAGAGATTCGACCGATATCTCTCAGATGGACAGGGTGGACATGGCTCGAGTTGAGAAGCACTTGATTCAGCCCAGCACGCAACTAAGTGCCCTAGACATCGTTGATGCACAAATGGGGGACAAGATACAACAGTTGGGCCGAGAATGTTACTTCGCCAAGGCCAGCTGTCAAGCAGAACCTTCACAGCTCGTATCTCAACTCGTGGAAAGATGTATCGCCTGCACTGAGGCCGCGCGAAGACGAGCACCTGGCACTAGATGAAGACAGAATAGGGGAGATGGAGCAATTTCTCTCTCCTCTGTCATAACGAAAATTTTGCGACCTTTGAGATTCTACTTGCTTTGTAGAAATTGTATAAATATATCCTAGAAAGAAATAAACGAGGTTGGACCCTTTTTGAGATTTTGTAATAGAGTTTTTGCATTGAGATTTAATACAAGCAGATCCGAGATTCTCAATTATGTCACTTCTGTATTACAAGTTTGCTTTCTTGTTCCTCATTTTCCATTTTCAATTCATATTCGTAATTGATGTGCTTCGTTATACTTTAGTACTACCACTACTATAACGAATAAATTTGAGATTTTCTGTAATTTTTTATTGCCTTTCCTCTACACCAGCTATCATCAGTGTAATACCAATTTGCAATTTCAGAATTCTACATGTATTTTTTGCTACATCAGTTATTTTCTTAAATATTTTCTTCTTTCGTTTACTTCATAAGATTTTCCCTTGACAGGAACCTGACACTGTAAACAGCTTAATGTTTTTCTCACATCTCGCCCCTTTGATTAAGATATGATACAGTTACGGGAACGAGCCTTAGATTTGCATACATCATAAATACTGCAACCGTGAATTCTCTTCTATAAAATCAAACTGAGACAACACTCACTCTTTCTTACCAGTTCTCTTACCAGTATTGTTCCCCCATGACAGTTCCTACTCCGACTCAACCCAACGTTGAACCCGGATTATTGAATCAAACACATATCACCTTGAAACTCTTCAACACTATCCTTAAAACAACCACTAACCAGGCCAAGCTTGAACAATCATGGGCAGCCATTGAACGTGACATAACTATGCAGGAGCATTTTGAAGCCAAACAACCCCAACGAAGAAATCTCCCTTAGAATCTTCTCCGAAGGTTGACATTTTCCCTTCTCCTTATCTAACCACTTTCGGATGCCTTGACACTGTACTTTTGAGCCTTAGTACAGACTCAGGAACAACATCTTTCTGGCGCTGTTGTCGGGGACGAAGTTACGAAACCTTTTCCCTGGGAAAATGACAAAATGTTTTTCGTTGAAAGTGTTACCCTTTGATGTTGAACAAAGAGTACACACCTTTTAAGGATTTTTATCTTTCACTTGGCGACTCCACGAAAAAATAAACTGGCATTCACTCGAAGGAATACCAGAAAGAACCCGGATGGTGAGAAGATTACACCAGTTTCCGATCCTGAAAAAATTCTAAAGGCGAGAGGCTCATTTAAGCCAACCGCTGCAGCTTACCAACTTGAAATCCCATCACCGAGGGTCGAGAGCCCTTCCGAACCCCCGACCTCGCTCAATCCTTACTTTGACGCTAAACATTCGACGCCCTATAGCGAAATCGGAAGTGAGATTTATCCAACAGTCCCCTTGATACAGAGGGGAAAGGGCCTTTTCGAAGGTTCGTCGTCTTTCAAAACACCATCCTATCTTCAGTTAAATTTCCTGACTTCTCCAAATCCTGAAGAGTGTGTTACACACTCGTTTCGCCCACCCGTCGGTTTTCCCGATTCCGTCTCTTGCAAGTCCGAGGAACTGACTCCTCGATTTCCTTATCGTTTCTCATCAGAGTCTCCTCTTGGCGAAGAAAATATAAAACCCCTTTTATTTTTTGAAAACCCTGTTTATAACTCCCCACAAACAACAATGGCTACCGCCGAAAGAGGAGGTGGAGGGTTTATAGGAGGAGGGGGAGGTTTTGGAGGAGGTGGAGGAGGAGTCCCTCAAGGAGGAGGTGGAGGTCAAGGGCCTCAAGGAGGAGGTGGAGGTCAAGCGCCTCCCCCCCCTCCCGGAGTTTTTGTGAAAGTGGCAGCCCGATACGCTTCTTTAGTGTTGCCTGTCCCCTTACACGACCTCCCAGAAAACTACATAAAGAACCTACTGAAATTCAACGGGGAAGGAGAGCTGACCGCTACTGAACATATTAATCTTTTCGACCAATTCGCAGATCACTTCGGTGCCGAGCACGAGGATGTATATTCAAGACTCCTTGTCCAAACTTTTGAGGGTCAGGTCCGAACTTGGTTTCGGGGCCACCCGCAGCTTCTATCCCGTCATATCATGTTTTGGAAGATTCTTTCCTCAGACAATGGGGCGAGCGAAAAGACCACCTCTATTATCTAACCGAATTCGCGTCCTTGAAGAAAAAGAACTTAGAAACAGTCCTGGAATTCATTCTGAGATTCAACAAACTGTACAATAAAATCCCAGCTGAAGTCAAACCATCTCAACCCGCGGCCAAAGTGACTTTCGCCGGAGCTTTCGAGCCGGATTTCGCATTACTTTTGCGAGAACGAAGGGGAGCCACCTTAAACCGTATGCAGGACGATGCGGTAGAGATAGAATCTAATATGATGGCTTCGGGTAAACTTAAGGCTAGAGTAGAGACTGGAAACAGGGATACCAGACGCTATAGAGAACTAGCTGGCACTTCAGGGTCAAATAGATCCTCAGACGATAGGGTAGATGATATGGCTAGAGTGATTAAAGAGTTTTCAAATAAAATAACCCAGATGGAACTCGAACAAGCCAAGTCTGACTCTTACCCCAAAAAAGATTTCAGAAAAAATTAAAACCCTCCTAATCAATAGAGACCAATAAAAAAGGAATATCAAATAATACAAGCTCCCTTGAAAAATGAAAATTTTATAGGAGCTAACGATTTTCAGGACTTCGAGGATTCAGATAATGACGTTGCCAACTTCGGTGATGACTGTAGTCAACCATATCTGACTCGCGAAGACTACGAAAGGTCTCTAAATGTGTTGGAAACACAAGATGAGAGCGAAGATAGTGATCACACTGAGAACCACGAACCCCAACCAGAAATTGAGACAATGATAGCTGAGTTTCAACCTAGATACAACCTGAGATCTAAAAATAAACCTGCCTCGACTTTTGAACCGAGCAAAATCCTTCAGAGGGGTCAAGCTTACGAGCTTCCTTCGGACGAGACCTCACTACCCAACAACAAAATGAGAAGAGTGAGCACTCAGGAGTCCGAGGTAGGAAAAGTCGGAACTCAAACACAGCAAATCGAACCCGCAAACAAAGATACTTTTTCAACTAAGACCGTGAATGATAAATCTGTCCAGACGAATAAGTCAGAAAGAAAGAATTCATAAGTCTCAACCGAACAAACAGACAATGTAAGCGGAGCGTTCAGTATCGAAAATGAGTTAAGAAAAATTAAGATACCCATCCCTTTGGTGGAATTAGCAAAAAACCCTGTTTATCGCAAACAAATTACCAAAATGATAGGTGTCTCCGAGCTAGAAAGCCACTCTGATGTTATAAACTTGGAAGATGATAGACCTAACATCACCTTTGGTCCCCATTTTGAAGGGTCCAAATACAACATCGCTCCCTTCTATATCACTCTGAATATACATGATCAGTTGTTGCATAATTGTATGTTGGACTCCAGAGCTTCCCACAATGTTATGCCCAAGATTATAATGGAGAAGTTGGGTCTCCAGATCACAAGGCCTTATGTAAATCTGTATTCATTTGATTCACGGAAGGTTAAATGCATGGGGATGATAAAGGATCTAGTAGTTACCTTAGCTCAGGTCCCTATTAAAAGTATCCTAATGGACGTGGTTATCGACGATATTCCCCCTAAGTACGATATGCTGTTATCCAGGTCATGGGGGGCCAAGTTGGGAGGATCCCTTCAGTTAGACATGTCCTATGCCACAATCCCTGTGTTTGGGGGTCAGTTCACTCATTTATACAGAGAGACAAGATTAGTATACACGGTCAGTGACCCCCAAAACCCACACAACTTCTCCATTTACATCGCAGACCAAGATCTGGGAAACTGCATTTTGTCTTTTGATGATGGTCTGGATGGTTGCCTGGAAGAAATCGATGCAAAGAAAGAAGAGTTAAGCCCCTTGACAGAAGAGTTGTGCAATACTGGTGTATGGAAAATGTATTTCGATGGCGCTTCGTCTTCTGAAGGAGCTGGTGCTGGGGTACTTTTGGTAGCACTTGAAGGTAAGTTCATTGTTCCTTTCTCCTATCGTTTGCAGTGGAACATAGATTACACCAATAACGTATGCGAGTATGAAGCATTGATCTTAGGATTAGAGGCTGCAAATAAGTTGAATATAAAAAACTTGGAGGTATACGGTGACGCGGAATTGATAGTAAGACAAGTGAACCGATAGTACCTAGCTAGACACCCCAGACTAAGAGCATATAGACATTGTACTTGGGATCTCATCAATTTTTTTTTCTCATCTGTAAATATCCATTTTATCCCTCACACCGAGAATCTGTATGCTGATGCATTGGCAAAGGCAGCTTCAACCTTTTCTCCTCCCACGACTTTCAAACTGAAATATCATAACGAAATTAGATACAAGCCTTCCATACCAGACAATATCCGCCACTGGCAAGTCTTTGAAGATGATGAACATATTAAAAAGTTCCTTACTGCAGTAGGCGACTTTTTAGAAACTCACCTTGACCAAGAAAACCAGAATGATTCCATGTGGATCATGCAAAAAGGAGAGGAACCTGAAGTTTTCTGAGAAAAAATTGCAGATCATCGTATGTTGGTCCTTAAAAGCAATCAGATTCCCAAGGGATTGATTCCTTTGGAAAGACTTTTCGATCAAAACGATGTACCTGTAAAGGCCACTTTGCAGCCCCATCCAGAAGAGGTGGAGGACTGTGATATAGGGACCGAAAAAGAACCCCGAATGGTAAAACTATCGAAATCCCTCCCTCCCAAAACGAAAGTGAAGTACCAAGACTTTCTCAAGCAATACAAAGATGTTTTTGCTTGGTCCTATGATGAATTGAAAACATATGATACGTCCATTATTGATCACAAGATACCTTTGAAGCCCGGGGTCAAACCGTTTAGGCAAAGGCTTAGGCAAATTAACCCCATTCTGTTACCCGTGATAAAAAAGGAAGTCAAAAATCTCTTGGACGCAAAGATAATCGTACCTTTGAGATACTCGGACTGGGTAGCTAACCTAGTTCCAGTCAGGAAAAAGAACGGGGAAATCAGACTATGTGTAGATTTCCGAAACCTAAACAAGTCGTCTCTCAAAGATAATTACCCGCTGCCCAATATGGACCACATTTTAGAAAAGGTTATTGGAGATAATCGAATGTCAATGATAGATGGATTCTCTAGTTATAATCAGATCGCTATGAATGAACAGGACAGGGAAAAAACCGCATTCACCACGCCCTGGGGTACTTTCATGTATGACAAAATTCCTTTTGGTTTGATGAATGCAGGGGCTACTTTCTAGCGAGCTATGGACATCTCTTTCGTGGGAGAAAGGGACAAGTTCATAGTCATTTATCTTGATGATCTGACGGTTTTTTCTAAAACTGACGAGGAACATTTGATGCATCTCAGACAGACGTTCGAAAAGTGTCGCAGGTTTGGTCTATCCCTGAATCCAAAGAAATCTCATTTCGCTATGCGGGAAGGTAAGCTTCTAGGCCATGTCGTATCTAAGGAAGGAATCAGGATCGATCCTAAGAGGATTGAAGCGATAGAGACTATCACTATTCCGAGAAATATAAAATAAATTCAATCATTCTTAGGTAAGATAAATTTTCTACGAAGGTTTATTCCCAATTTCGTTGAGATTGTCAAATTGATTACATGAATGTTGAAGAAGGATAGCGGGGTAAATTGGACCGCCGAGGCCAGGGCATCTTTCGCGCACATTAAAAAAGTTTTAAGCGAGGCACCTGTACTGGCCAGTCCGAATTATCTGAAGGATTTCCTCATCTTCTCTTTTGCTTCTGAACATACCATCGCCGCGGTACTCCTGCAGAAAAAAGAAGAGGGGTTCGAACAGCCGATAGCGTTTTTCAACAAAAGCCTCAGAGATGCAAAATTGAAATATAACATAATGGAAAAACAAGCATACACAATGGTAAAAGCATTGAAGGCGTTCAGAACTTATGTGCTACATTCAAAGATAATCGTGTATGTACCCACCAGTTCTGTAAAGGACATCTTGGTATAGCCGGACAGTGACGGGAAAAGAGGGTGATGGCTCGCTAAAATACAATAATTTGATCTGGAAGTCAAGCCGACTAAATTGATAAAGGGGCAGGGCCTGGCCAAACTATTGGCTGAGTCGAATTTTAGATCTCTTGATATTAATTGCCTCCAAGAAGAAGACGAAGATACACACCTGCACGAGCCAGATGACCAGACAGATCCAAGAAAGATTGAGGAAAAGTTCATATCGTCGGGCTGGTATAAAGACATAGTGTTCTACTTGTTAAACTTGATATGCCCAGATGGACTATCACCAGCCAAATGCAGAAATTTAAAACTACATGCTGTAAAATATTGCATCGCCGAAAACCAGCTGTACCGGAAAGATCCACTTGGATTCCTGCTAGTCTGCTTGGTTGAGTCAGAAAATCCACGAGTTATAGAGGAATTTCATGAAGGAATCTACAGAGGACACCATGCATGGAGAGCCACAGCCTATAAGATTTTGAGGTCCGGATACTATTGGCCGAAACTATTTTCAGACGTCAATGCCAAAGTACGCGCGTGCAACCCTTGTCAAATATTCGCTGGTAAACAAAAACTCCATGCGCTACCACTCGTTCCAGTCAAAACTGATGCTCCATTTCAACAATGGGGACTATACTTCATAGGGGAAATTAATCCCCATTCCAGTGATCAGCATAAGTGAATCTTAACAGCCACGGATTATTTTACAAAATGGGTGGAAGCCATTCCAACCAAAAGGGCAACAGACTCGGTGGTGATCAACTTCTTGGAAGATAATATCTTGTCAAGATTCGGGTGTCCCCGAAAGATTGTTACCGACAACGCCCAGGCCTTCAAGTCCATGGCTATGATCAGCTTTTGTTAGAAGTACGATATCGTTCTCGGCCATTCCACTGCTTATTACCCCCAGGGAAACGGGTTGGCCAAATCATCCAACAAGAGCCTGGTAAACATAATCAAGAAAGTACTGGGTGAAAATAAAAGGTCCTGGCATGTGCACTTGAAGTACGCATTGTGGGAAAACTGCATCAGCACTAAAAGGTCTATCGGCATTTCACCATTTCAAATGGTCTATGGGGCAGAAGCGGTTCTACCTATAAACTTAGTGTTGCCAGTAATGAAGTTATGGAAGGATCAAAACAAAGAACCCAATCATGTAACCAGGAGAATCAACCAGCTGATCGAGGTTCAACAGTATAGAATGGAGGTTGATGAGAAAATGCAGAAGTACCAGGATGAGATGAAAGCTTTATTCGATCTCAAGGAAAAGGATAGGGAATTTCTTCCAGGTGACTTAGTACTAAAATGGGATGCGAGAAAAGAGGAAGCCGCGAAGCATGGTAAATTTGACCACCTCTGGTATGGACCATTCAGGGTATCGGCTCCAGAAGGGAAAAATTCCTTCCCGTTGGAGAACATCGACGGACAAGTCCTCAACGCCCCTGTCAATGGGCGATATCTGAAACATTACATGACATAAGGATTCTAAAAAAAAAAAAAAGAATAAATAAACAAAATAAAATTTTTGTTTGTATATACATGCTTTTTTATTTTCTTTCAGGCTATCTGTTTTCTTCTGTTCATAATTTTTAGACTTATTTTGAATAAAGTTCGTATTTACTTTTTGCAGGATTCCAGTCGCTTACCAGCTAGCGGGAGGAGTAATTCACAAAGCAGTACCAGAAATAAATCGGCATGAAATAGGTGATACCCAAAAAGTAGTTTCGTAGTTCACAAAGAAATCGAAAAGAAAGGTAAAGGTGGGTTTTCTCAATACACATGTGTCAAAGACTGTCAAATTTAAATCAAGGTAACATCGTTCAAATTACAACAACGACTAAATTGTTAAATAACATGATTATTGCTGGGCTTGGTAACCTTTGATTTAAAGTAGTTTGAATGATACACTAAAACTAAGAACAGTCGGTCGAGAGTAATCATCCCCAAAGACATCTACAAGACCCAGTCTCGAACTGTTTTGACCTTCTACATTTTTGATCAATGAATCACTGCCTTGTATCCTGCCTGTTTTCAGACCTAACTTTTGACAAAGCCGCCATCTTTTCATTTCATTACGAAGGAATAAAAGTTTTCGTTTTTAGCCTCCTGAGTCTCGAAACAGATTGTAAAAAGAAAGCGGGTCTCCACAACTACTTGATCCCCTACTAAGTGAAGGAACGTTTAGAGCGATCCTAACTTTCCTAGGTTTTTCAACAACTTCAGAAGAATCAAAGCTTGCTCGAACAAGATGCCCCTTAAAAAATTATTATTTTCCCCTATCTCCCTAAGAACGAAGGTGTTGTGAAGGTCAAAGGAAGATTGATACCGAGTAATCAAAATAAGTTGGCGGACCTCTGATACAAAATATTACACAGATATCAGCCCTGATATAAACTGATTTCCCCCATCTTCGCGCTCAAAAAATGAATTATAAGACGGGTGGTGAAAGGAAATTTAGAAATGATTGCCCCCACCTAGTCCAAAAAGACGATGAAAGGAAATTCAGAAATGATTTCCCTCGTCTTAGCATTTAAATGCATGAATAATTTCCGAAGTGGTGAAAGGAAATTCAGTAAAAGGGGCCAGACAACTTCACCGGGGTACTGAACAGGCTCGCTGGCAGTGAAGCAATGTCTGAGATATCTGTAAGGCTGTCATGCATGAATATCACTCTACGCTAGCAACCAATACTTCCTAAAAACCTGGTCCACATCCCAAATTCAGACGGGACTTCCCCGAATAAAAAATATATAATCTCATTCTTTTGATGCAAGCCAAGAGCCACAAGATCTGTTGAGTCCCCTAGGGTTGTTTCGACTTTCTTAAAACATCCCCAAAGTTAGTAGTGGGAAAGGGAAAATTGTGAAAGGGACTACAACCGTGTTTGGAAAGAGTATTCGATTTTGAAAAAACTTCTCGAGGTAAAAAACAAAGTCTTTTCCCCCCTTCGATCCTTTTCCTTGAATTTTTTCCGCTTGTTTTGGCTTATGACTCCATTTACCCAATATTGGCACATGGTCTACTGTTCTTCCCGCCTCACAGGAAGGCGGGATACCTAGTTGGAGCCTATGTTGGAGCCGCCCTTGTTTTATTTTTACCCTTCACATTTTTCGATTTTCGATACTTGGAATCTAAAGACGGTCTTTTGATTTTTCCCCCCGAGACTATGAAAACTCTGCCACCCTGTCGCGTAGGCAGCGATGCTTTTTCTACTTTCAAAACAGATCCACTTTCATATGAATGTTCGCTCTTTTTGTTTTACTTCGGAATCTCGCAAGTCGGATACTTTAATCCTTGAGTTCATGCATCCTGCATCACGAAACAACGAACTCGTTTTCAAATTTTCGCCCAAGACTTTAACTAGGGTAAAATATTTTAACTCATGATTAGATGTCGTCGGGGTTTCGCGCCTCAGCGTTCGTCAAACCCAAGTTTTTATTTTTACAGCCCCGAGAGCCGAGAACACGAGGTACTTTTGTGATAACCCTGGTCAAGGATTAAAGGCAAAAAGCTAACCATGGTCAAATCTGTTCTCGGCGTCTCGCCACTCGGCACTATCTTTTCGAAAGTTACGGCGTCTAAAACCCCGACTCATGAAGTCGCGACGTAATTATAGCAAGATTAATTATTCGCCTAATCTAAGATTTCCTTTCCCTGAATTGAGCCTTAATTATCGCCATCTCGCGGTTTCGCGACTCGGCATACCAATCTCCCAGAAACTTGTCTTCGAAGTTCCGAGTTGTGATATGGAAAATAAATGGATTATAAAATTTATGAGGCTCCAAATCACGATTACTGTTAATTGAGCCAAAGTCGGTCCTCGCGATCTCGCGAGTTGGGGACTCAAAATGTTAAAAGAAAATCTACGAAGTAGCGAACAACGAGGAATTGATAAAAGGTGGTAAAATTTGATAATTAAGATAAGGCAAAATATATCCCGCACCCCGAGGCTTGCACGTTTCCCGAGGTAGCCATCTCTCTCCCTACTCCGACTGACTGTCAAACCGCCAAACATTGATGACATTAATGAAGAATTAGGGTGAATCCACGAATAATAAGATTGGATTTTACGCAATAAATTTGTTTTTAATTGTGATTTGACAGACTTATTTCGAAAAGTATAGATTTTTCAAATATATACAGGAATTTCATTTTATTATAATGAAAACATTTTTCATAAGCACGCAGAGCTTGTCATTTTCCGAGTGAACTAATTGCTGCATGTATACGCAGGTCTATCGCAGAAGGGAGAAAACGCAAGATTCAACTATGGCTCCACGAAAAGCTGCAAAGGAAAATGTCGAGGTTGCAGGGCAAGGCTCAGATAATGTCTCCGACACTTCACCTCAGAGTGTTGACTCGGTCCCTAGCTGGTCGTTTGTTTAAGATATTCTGCAATCTGAGTTGGTGAATTATTCAGACTCCGACGACAACGAAAAGGACGACCTGAACACTAAATAAAAGATAGTCGTTCAATCTGGAATGCACAGGGTAGCAACCAGACCACGATTGCTTCCATATTATGATATGATCCGATGGGTGTTGGATCACATAGACTTACCCAGCAGAACAATCATGACCAATTCATTAGAAGAAGCCTTCAATTCTATAGAGGGCGAGTTGTTGGGTATGGACAGTGGAGGCGATGCAGAAACATTAATACAAATGAATGTAGAACAGATCTCACTTGATCTGAAAGAGGAGGAGAGATATTTGGCCGATATCTCTCAGATGGACAGGGTGGACATGGCTCGAGTTGAGAAGCACTTGATTCAACCCAGTGCGCAACTAAGTTCCCTAGACATCGTTGATGCACAAATGGGGGACAAGATATAGCAGTTGGCCCGAGAATGTTACTTCGTCGAGGCCAGCTGTCAAGTGGAACCTTCACAGCTTGTATCTCAAGTCGTGGAAAGATGTATCGCCTACACTGAGGCCGCGCGAAGACGAGCACCTGGCACTAGATGAAGACAGAATAGGGGAGATGGAGCGATTTCTCTCTCCTCTTTCATAACAGAAATTTTGCGACCTTTGAGATTCTATTTGCTTTGTAGAATTTGTATAAATATATCCCAGAAAGAAATAAATGAGGCTGGACCCTTTTTGAGATTTTGTAATAGAGTTTTTGCATTGAGATTTAATACAAGCAGATCCGAGATTCTCAATTCCGTCACTTCTGTATTAAAAGTTTGCTTTCTTGTTCCTCATTTTTCATTTTCAATTCATATTCGTAATTGATGTGCTTCATTATACTTTAGTACTACCACTACTATAACGAATAAATTTGGTATTTTCTGTAATTGTTTATTGCCTTTCCTCTGCACCAGCTATCAGCTGTGTAAGACTAATTTGCAATTTCGGAATTCTACATGTATTTTTTGCTACATCAGTTATTTTCTTATATATTTCTTCTTCTGTTTACTTCATAAGATTTTCCCTTGACAGGAACCTGACACTATAAACGGCTTAATGTTTTTCTCACATCTCGCCCCTTTGATTAAGATATGATACAGTTACGGGAACGAGCCTTAGATTTGCATACATCATAAATACTGCAACCGTGAATTCTCTTTTATAAAACCAAACTGAGACAACACTCACTCTTTCTTACCAGTTCTCTTACCAGTATTGCTCCCCCATGACAGTTCCTACTCCGACTCAACCCAACGTTGAACCCGGATTATTGAATCAAACGCATATTGCTTTGAACCTCTTCAACACTATCCTTAAAACAACCATTAACCGGGCCGAGCTTGAACAATCATGGGCAGCCATTGAATGTGACATAACTATGCAGGAGCATTTCAAAGCCAGACAACACCAACGAAGAAATCTCCCTTAGAATCTTCTCCGAAGGTTGACATTTTCCCTTCTCCTTATCTAACCACTTTCGAATGCCTTGACAGTGTACTTTTGAGCCTTAGTACAGACTCAGGAACAACATCTCCCACAAAGGCTATGTCCATGGCCCTCTGAAAGGTGGCCCCGACATTCATTAGCCTGAATGGCATCTTGGGCGTACATGAAAGTACCCTAAGGAGTAGTAAAGGCAGTTTTTTCTCGGCTATCAGGGTGTACAGAAACCTAGTTATAGCTTGAGAAGCCATCTAGGAAATACATGACACTGGCCCCTAAAACTCTTTGCATCAAGTGCTCCATCTTGGGTAGGGGATAGTTGTCTTTCTTGGAGCATTTATTTAGGTTTCCAAAATCAACGCATAACCTGATCTCTCCATTTTTCTTCCTCACTATCACTAGGTTTGCAACCCATTTAGAGTATCTCAGTGGAATTATGATTTTGGTGTCGAGGAGCTTTTTGATTTCTTTTTCGATTACAGGCAATAAGAGAGGACTGATAGGTCTCAACTTCTGTTTGAATGGGATGGTGTCTTTCTCCAGGGGAATATTATGTTGAATGACATCAGTATTATAGGTTTTCAGATCACTGTATTTCCAGGCGAATACATCAGCAAATTCCTTCATAAGGCTGCAATATTCAGACCTCTGATCATCAGTTAACTCAGTGGACAAATTTATGAATTTAGGATGACTCTGGCTTCCTATATTGTGCTCATGGACAACAAGATCCTTTTCCTTCTTATCAAGTTTGTAGGGGACATCATTTTGGTAAAAAATCTTCTCAAGAGGCACCAAACCCCAAGGTATATAATTGCTAGGCAGCTGAACAATATCGTGTTGACCCATTTTTATCTTCAACTTAGGATTTTTGGATTCCTCTACATTTTGATTTTCCTGGTCAATATGCATATCAGAAAATTCATCTACGACCTGGAGAAATCTACTAAGCTCATCATCATCTTCAAAGACTTTCAAATACTTGACATTGCCAGGTAGGGATGGTCTGTATTTGACTTGGATTTCATAGGTCCTCTCTTATTAACATACTGGCCGAGACAACAAGGGAATTAGCTAGGTGATTCATAGCTCTGGGTATATAAGAAATATCAAAAATGGAAAAAGAGTCCCTGAGTTTCCATACCTCATCATGTTTTTCTTGGAAAGTATTGTTCACTTGTTGTATGATGAAATTTGCATCTCCAAACACCTTTAGACCTTTGATTCCCATCTCCTTGGCAACATTTAATCCCAAAAACAAAGCCTCATACTCTGCTATATTGTTAGTAGTCTTGAAATCTAGTTTAAAAGAGAAATGAATAGTCTCATTTGAAGGAGAAATCAAAACTACACCTGCACCTGCTGAGTCTTTGGTACTGGCACGATCAAAGAACATGCTCCAGATGAGAGTACTCTCTCCATCAGACTACTGATAAGTAGGCTTTGTGAGCTGCAAAGGAGCTGGTTGAGAATCATGTATTTGCATAATGCATGCCCCAAATTCTGTGTCCAATGCATAGATGGGATGGTTTACATAATTCTTCTCATCACTAATGATGTAGACAAGTTTATTCTCTCTATAAAGTCTCTTTACCTCTCCTCCAAACGTCGGGACTATGGCACACGAAAGATCCATCTGTAGGGTACCACCTAGCCTTTTGCTCCATGAACGTGACAAGAGGAGGCCGAACTTGGGTGGGATATCAACCACTATAACATCCATTACCATGCTTCTCATTGGCAGTTGGGAAAGGTTTATGACAAGGTCTTTTATGAGGCCAAGGCATCTGACTTTCCTAGAGTCGAAAGAGAAGAGATCATGGTAAGGTTTTGTGATGTCAAGCCCAAGCTCATCCATCACTGATTTAGGCATAAGATTGTACGACGCTCTCGAGTCAAGCAAGTAATTGTGAAGGATCTTGTCATGGATATTCAGGGATATGTAGAAGGGTGGACAAGAATCATCTCGGTTCTCAACCATAGGTCCTATAGTCACTGTGGGCTTATCATCTTGAAGGTTTACATAATTAGCATCTATGGGAGTCTTTGGTTGAAGGGACTTCAGGATAGCATACTTGAATATTTCATTCTTCATAAGTTCAGTCAATGGCATAGGTATTTTTACCTTCTGAATTTCTGATTCGAAATTAAATGAATATGATATTTTGTCGGAAGGTGTTACCTCGCTAAAGGGAGCTTTGAGGGACACATGATCCTTAGCTTGGGGCTGCAATGGCTTCTGCTGTTGTTTTGCAGGAGTGGACATCTATTTTGTAGGAACAACATGATTCTTGGCAACGACATCTTTCTTCTTTCGGGGGGAAACAAGCAATGGCTTTGAAACAACAGCCTTGGATCTTAAATTATAACCTTCTTGATCATCTGTCTGATAGAAAGATTCTTCAATGCTTGCCTCATTAATCTGGTCATTCACGAGGGCCTCCTCATAATTTGTTTGTGTCAAGAAGGAGGAATCAACATCATCCTCAAAGCAATTGATGTCATCTTCTTCTTCAACTTCACCATGAGATAGCTCCTGCTCTTGTTCCAGCACAACATTTTGAAAAGGGGCCCTGATCCTTTGGTCTTCAGCTACATTCTTGTCTCTCTGAAGGATCTGGACCTGCTGGTTGTTCCTTCTGTAAGGGAATGCATTAGGGTTCCTGGGAGCATAGGCATTAGGCTCTCTACCTCTTGTTGGTTGTTGACCCTGAATTTTCAGTCTTGACATCTCCGAGGTCAAGCTATCCAACATCTTGGCCATCTTTTCCAATTTGGTATTTGAAGAAGAAGGAGGATCAGCAGATGAATTCTTTCTCTCAAACTTACCTTTAAGTTTATGGGATGCCACAATGTTAGATTCAACCTCAAGAGCAACATCTTGCATTAAGGCGGGTGTGGTTGACCTTCTTTATCTAAGGATCAAGCATAATTCTGGATCAAAGGCAGAAGAGTAAGTAATCTTTGCTGCTGCGTCAATTGGCTTGATCTCTGCAGGGATCTTTCCAAACATCTTATTGAATCTTTTGGTGAAGTCTGAGACAGATTCACCATTTTCTCTTTTTACATTTCCAAATTCAGTAATATAATACAAAAGGTCTCTTCTTTCTCCCCAATGTTTCAAAAACACTTCATCTAATTGCTCAGTACCTGCCACTGAATTAGTTGGCAGTTCCTTGAACCACTTCCTAGCTTGACCATCCAAGCTCTGCACAAAAATTCTGGTTCAAACATCTTCCTCAGAAATGTTAATTTTCTCAGCATAGGCATAGAAAGCCTCTATGTGCTCTTCAACAGTATAATCTCCAGATCCAGTAAACTTGGGCATGTACTTATGATAATCTCCTGTTGGCACGGCTGACAAAGGATTGGGCAAAACAAGAGGAGCATACCTATTTGCTAAGATATGTTCCATTTTTGTCAAAGGAGCAGTGCAATCTTAGGGGTTGATGCAGAGGAATATGTTTATGTAGATGATGAATGAGATGGGACAGGTGGGACTATGGAAAATGATGGTGGTTTTACTTCTCTAAGGAATGAAGTGGAAGCACTAGTAGAATGACTACCCTGGAATGTGGTTCCTTCAAAATCTGAACAAGGTGGGAAATAAGAAGCTTTGTAAAACTGGCCAAGCAGCAAGGCCAAGTTTTCTTCACCCTTAGAGATAAGGTCTTGTAAAATATCTTCAAGAATGGGCAAAATGGTATGGGTATAGAAAAAAAAAATTCCAGGCTCAGTTTGTGAATAATTCAAGGAAGAGGAGGAGTCCTCTTCTTGGATAGATTCTACAACTTCTTTCCTTAGTTAGATATAGTAATATGCTCATAAATAGGATATATAACATTAGAAGAAATTGAAGGCTCATCACCCTTTAAGCTTTCTGACTCAATTACAATTTTATGAGAACTAGAAGTTTCAGCGGAAGTGGATTCGACAAGAGGTTCTCTAGATACAAATGAAGAAGTGCTTCTTGAAATACCTGGTCTAGATGCTCTTGCAGGTCTAGAAGTTTGTCTTTGCAGTGCTTTTCCACTTCTAATGATCTTCTCAGGGTATGAAACTGGTGTTGCCAGTGGCCTTTCTTGATTTGCTCTGGTATGAG
Source organism: Picea engelmannii (assembly GCA_009831015.1). Taxonomy (NCBI): domain Eukaryota; kingdom Viridiplantae; phylum Streptophyta; class Pinopsida; order Pinales; family Pinaceae; genus Picea; species Picea engelmannii. Next base: position 47,854 of record ML810152.1, read on the forward strand.
CCCTTCTTGGAGCCACTTCGTTCCAATGGAGTCGCCAGATAGATGATTACAACCAAAATAGTGTCTGCACGTTGTCTATCATCAAAGTTGGATCTATGTTGTTTCCCAAGGAAGCTAAGATTCAATCTCTGCTCCCCGGCAATTGCGTCGATTTGTTATCACTCCAGGAAACTCTCCTAGGTTGTATCTTAGAGATGCCTGGTAACTTAACTATTTTTGTAATTATTTACTCAATAATGGGTGTGGGGTTGGATCAAGATGAATATTTAAATCACTGGATTGTATCTTCAAGACAGTCTAGTTATATTCAAACAGTACAAGGCCTTCAAGAGCTATTATCATATAGGTTTGTAAATCAAATGGATAAGAAACCAATAAATTAACCAGAACATACATAAACAATATATATGATGGGTCAACAAACTAGCAGTGGATGCTTATGATTCTTGTTTAATAATCAAAGGTAAGATGACAATTACCATAGGACATTTAAACAGAGACAATAAATAATTTCAACTCATAGGCATATAATAGAAATGAAAAGAAAGTCTGACAATAACAATGAAATAAGCTTGCAGGCTGAATATATTAAAGAAAGTGTATGTATCACAATAACAGTAGAGTCTAGAACTCAAAGTCGAACCCTTCATTCTTCTAATATTTTTGGCTTTATAACCTTTACAAACAGTTTCCAGATCCTAGGATACTGGATCGAATTTTGTCAAAAATATAAAGTCAATAACTGGCCCAAGAAAATAGGCAAAGATCCTATAAAATAGGTCAATTCCTATTCTTGGGTGATATCCATGTCCTTTAGATTCTTCGATAGGTGTAGTAAGCCTTCTGAGGCTGATGGATTTTCATAAGATATGAGAGAAGTCGAAAATGACACCTGCTGACAATAAAACAATTTTTTCCCTGAAAATAGCTAACCAATTTGACCTTTCCGCTTTGTAGAGCATCTCCAAAATCAAAACAGATTCTTGATAAGGACGTCTTTAATTATTATTTATCAATTGGAACTATTCCTGAGGCTTTTAGACAAGGAAAACCTGGAACTCTGCAAAAATACTAACTTTCTTCCCTGTCAGTGCTTTCGGTAGTTAGAATAGACAAAATCTGGACCAATTAGCTACCGAAAGCTCTGCTTTCGGTGGCTAATGAACAATCTAAATGTTTGCCTAAGCCACTGAAAGTTCCATCTTAATGAAAATTATCAAAATTTCAAAATACATTTTGTCTTAGCTCCAAAACGCCTTAGAGTTGATCTTTTGAGGCTTCTGCTCCTTGCTCAAATTATGGAATGACTGTAGGATTGTTGGCTGCCTCTGGTTCATTGCACTGAACTGCTACCTCTGATAGGGTTTCAAGAGTAGCATGTGTTTGAGACTGGTGTTTTGAAGACATAGTTTGTGACCTTAAATCCCTGACCTTTTTCTTCAAGTCTCTAGCTACTCTCCATAAGCTTTTGTAATCTTTTACAATCTTCTCCTTCTTTTTCTTTTCCTTTATGCTTTCATGTGCTAATATTTCTAAGCCTGAGTTGCTTTCTGCAAAATTATTGGACAAGGTTTCATATCTGGTTTTAATTACCCTTTATAGCACTTCTTGTTGAACTAACTTCTTTTTAAGTTTCTTGATTTCCTTTGATTTACTCTGCTTCACTTTTTTGCTAGATGAGGCATCTGCAACTTGTAGTTCTTGTTCTTCTTTGGGTGTAGGTGATGGAAAATCTTCATACCTTGTTGTGAATACATTTACATATACTGCATCTTCATGTCCTGTGGTAACTGAATCTTCATGCCCTGTTTCAATCTGGTGCTCTTCATCCTCCGAGTCTATGTAGGGAAGATTAAGAATTCTCATGTTCACTGGGGGTTCTTCGGCCTTCTCTGTCTCATTGTTGAAGTTTAGTTTCTTCTTAGTTTTATTAGGCTTAGAAGAAGGAGAGGACTGATTAACTGGAACTGGAGAGGTAGCTCTCCTCCTCCTCTTTCCACTTCTGGGAGTAGAAGACTTCATGGAAGAAGTACTCTTCTTACCCTCTAGTTGTACATTAGTTTGAAAATCATTCTATAACAAGAAGTAATTCCATTCTTTGCTTCTTCTCTGCAACAACTCATAAACCAAGAGTTTAATCAAACCATGGTGGGATAACCTATTTGCAACCTTATTGGGCTTAGCCTTGACCTGATGAGCCATCTTAGATAAGCTTCTGTGGAGATAATAAGTCAGATTTAGTGGGTTTCTACCAGTGAAATGGTTCATGAGTTTGAAATGGTAAATCATCACCCTATTATATCTACCTTCACAAGTTATATAAACAAGAATGGCTTTTAATAATTGTTGCCATTTCTCTTCAAGGAAAGACATAGGAATGTCTTTCTTCCATACCAAACACTTGTGTTCTAGTTTCAAGTAGGACCTAAATTCAACAATCATTGTGACAGTGGTTTTGAACCAATTTTCTCCAATCCTGGAAAGCTCTGCCACCTGAACTATGAGGGCTTCATCCACCTGGAATTCATCTTGACCAATGACTGCTTTCCTTCCATCAAAAGTCGGGGAATTTTTTTTTGCCACCTGCTGGTGAGAGCTTTGTAATTTTTTACAAAAATTGTAGCAACCTACGTCCCTGAAAAGTTGGCATACCTCCAAGTGCAATTCCAAGTAACTAATATCATCTAGCTCCTTCCTCAGTTTTGATCCTCCTTTCTTCATTTGTCGCAATGTTCTTGTACACTTGCAATTGGAAAATCGGGTTTTGGGGGAAAATTACACAGCGTAGACTTAGGAAGATTTGGCTCGGCTATGATAGGGATGAGAAGTATGAGGCATGGATTAGAACGTGGCACTGATTACAAGGGATGCGAAAGAGCGGCTTAAGATTTGAAACAATCATGGTTGGTGACTGTATTGATGGGAAGTACCTAACCATGTGATTTGATGAAACAAGAATTTGAAAAGATTCGATATATCATGCAGAGATCAGCTCCAAGTCTCTAAACAGTGTTCCTCTTGTCTTTTCGGCGGCCAATTGCAATTATAAAACCTCAATCCCGACGGTTTAGGCGTGTGAAAGGACGTGTTGACTCCTCCCACGCTCCTGCGATTTCGGTGGCTAAAATAACCTTGAATTTCTTGTTTAAGCTGTCGAAAGCTAAGGATTTCAGTAGCTAAGAAGCCCTTTTGAAGAAGTGCCTAAGCCACCGAAACCTGAGATTTGACTTTTTTGAAATGAAAACGAAACCAAATGTTTTTTTAAACTTATTACATGCAAAATGCTCTAAAAAATGAGTTTTAAAAATTTAGAAATGTATTTTTTGAATGACATCCTATCACCTAAAATAAAACAACTTGATTAATTTATTTGAGGAGATAACACATACAATAGTATACATGACTTACTTTACATTGCGTACCATCCTTGGAATGAGGGGAAGTGCGCAAGGTTTTCCCGTGGATGAAGTTTCCAACCAAAAAGAAAGAAAGATAGGTGAATGGTCAAATACACCCCCTGCACCTACTCAATATCTTATCTTTGTTGGTTCTACTAGAATCTTGTTTGAGACAAAGACTATGACAATTATCTTGGAGATACCCTCATCCCCCAAACAATTATTCCACCAAGTCATGGTCACTTTTGTTGGTTCAACATCACATGGTTTTACTTCATCAAAATCATAGATGAAATAATATGCAAGTGAATTTGGTATACCATTAGTGCCCCAAAATCTTCCTTTTTCATTATAAAGTTCAAATATCCCTTGACTATGACATTCCCTCTCCTAGTATATGTTAATATTATGGTAGCTGCGGGAGGTATTTACCTCGACGTGTAAACCCGATGAGAAAAGAATATTCTAGGAAGCAATAAGAAACCCTAATGAGTTGGCTAATAACCCTAGAAGACAAGTCGGCTCAAGAGGATAATTGGTATTAGGTTATTAGCCTACAAGAGAAGAAGTCGACTAGAAGAAATATTATATACTAAGTAAATAGACACCCAGAATGAGAAGTCGGCCCAGGCAGTTATCCATAATTAGTATAAATACAGGAGGCCAGTCTTCATTATGGCAGGCATTCGCATAATTGCAGAGCAACACTTGTGTGCACTGCAATTGCCCAGTTTGTGCGCAAGTTTGGAGGAGAGTTGTCATTGCAGCTGCTGCAGCTAGCAGATTGCGTTTTGGCTTGGACTATCTCTTGGTTATGGTTTGCACTATTTGATCAGCTCTTATTTGTTGCACTATCCTTTGGGAAAGGTGCGCTACCCTTTGTTTGGATATCTAGCCTAGTGTTTGCTTCTGGAGTGATTATTTGTCAAGGTTAAGGTGCTCGGAGGGTTGCTTCGGCCTATGGTTGGGTGACAATAGTGATATTGTCGATGGTAAAACGAGCACATCCATTATATTCTAACAGTTTATGGGCCCACACTTCCTTCATTCAGTCTAACCACTGGAAGTGAGCATAGCCATAAGGATACTAAACTCGTTGAAGAACTGTCGCTAGGGTTTCTAGCATGAGCAGTTACTAAAGCAATGCCACTAGGGTTACTAGCAGATGCAGTTGTAGAAACCCTAACCCTCTCGTTGAGGCACCTTAAGTGAAGGGATTGACTTGATTTTCGGATAAACCAGTGCGCCCTAGCCTAGCGCACCTCCTGGTACTCTTAGCAAGCTAAAACGCCAAGTTTGAGTTTTTGGTCAAATCTAGGGTTGACCAAGTCAAGGAAACCATGACTTACTCTATGAAGTCAGAAAACAAGTTAGATGGAGATTCTAACTTCGGAGCATGGAAGACAAGGATTGACCTCATCCTTCCCAAGAATAAAGTGCTGGATATCGTGAAAGGAAAGATCGTGAAACCAGAGTTTGAAGAATGAAAAGAGAAGGAACCGAAGAACGTTGCAGTTATGGAGAAGTTCAAAGATGGTGACATCAATTCCATAAGTATTATAGTGGATTCTATAAAATACCACTTGATACCCTACATCTCCCATCTTGACTCATCGAAGAATATGTACGATGCCCTAACAAACCTCTTCTCAGTCAGAAACATTGGACAAGTAATGAGTCTAAAGAATGAGCTCTGTGACATGAATATGAATGATGATGACAGCATAACATCATAATTTGTGAGAATCTCTTAGTTAAGATATCAACTACAAGCTATTGAAGAGATCATTTCAGAGAAGGAATTGGTAAACATAGTACTCAATGGTCTTCCCAAGACGTGGGATGCATTTTCCGCAAGCATGAACATAAGGAAGGAGTATCCTACATTTGAAGAAATTTGGACTTGTTGTGCATAAGAAGAATCAAGGATTAGTGCAAAAGATAAACCTCAAAAGAAATACGATGATCAAGCATTCACAACAAGATTCAAGAATTTCAGGAACAAAAGGAAGTTTGGCTCAAGGAAGAAGCCAAATCAAGAGAAAGATATGTCAGAAATACAATGCTTCAACTATCGAAAATACAGTCACTACAAGAATCATTGTCCTGAGCTAAATAAAAGGAACGATACACACGAAGCATTAGTTTCCGAAGAAAAGGAACCTACAAAGAAGACTAAGCAGGATGAAAAAAACTTCTTCTTTTGAGACAAGGTAACAATACTCTTCATAGTTCTTGTATATACCATGTTTTCTGTACATATCTTGCATATCTACTTCTTAGAAGATAATGTGTTCAAAGAGAAACTATACCTATGGAAGAAACAAAAAGGATTGCTATCATTATGACTACAAGTCAGACAACACAAATGAAAGGATGAAGTACATCAAACAATTCATGTGGAAGTTATTACATAACTAACAACTGGAAGATAAGCCGAAATCAGAATCAATCTTGACATAAAAGAGAAGAAGTAAAAGACAGGAAGAAGTCAACAATCAAGAAGAAATTGCAGAAAGACTTATGACACCTTGCAGAAGGCAATAAGGATGCAGACAAAAGCGTGGATTATGGAGGGAGCCGATTATATATTTCCAAAAGAAAAACATGCACTCATACATAAAGCAAGGATTAGGAGGGAGCTAATCCTATGATCCATTGAAGATGATGAAGTATATATCCATGGTAGCAGCCATGAAAGGCAGTACGTGTTCAGTTTGACCTTAGAAGAAGTTTTCTAGGAAGAGGAGCCTTAAAGTATCCCTGGTTATCCATCCACATCCGTGATCCTATGATGAAAGAAAGAAGTGTAATCTCTAGGGCATGGAATCTATAAGAAATTCCATGGACCCAAGAGCTAAAGAGAAACATGAGGAAGAACATGAATATTCCAAGAAAGAAAGAAAAGCCATAACAATCAGTCAATGTATCAAGAATAACAAGATTACTAGCTTGATATGAACTCACTAAAAGCAATCAAGTAGAGGAACTGAAAGTTGTGATGAAGAACAATGTATGGAAGACTTATGAATGAAAGCATTGCGAGATTTAGAACTAGAGGTTCTCCCAGATGGAGGGAGAAGACTATGATGATTACTCGTTCCAGTAAACCCGACATACCTCTACATGAGTCATTATATCATCCGCAATATCCATGGGTTGGAATTATACATCAGATGAATGCAAAGATTGTTCTCCAGAGCAATTGAACAAAGAGTGTATGAAGAGCAACCTCAAGGCTTTGAGGCATACCAGAAAGAGACCCTTGTATTCAGATGGAAGAAGACAACTTGGTGGAGAACCTCCAATGCACAAAAAAAGTGTGGTGAAGACTTTCTATACCAGAGATATTGTATCAGAATGATTACTCAGAAGATCAGGATGATGGATTGCCAATCTATGACAAATATCTCATGATGACAGAAGAAGTGCCACATGGATATGTTCCAGTTTGACCCTTGCCACGATGTTGTGAGCTAGCAGGAACCAAAGAGGAATCTAACAATGATATACTTTATTGATCGGAGATATATGAAGCCTTCATAGAAAACCAATGTTCTAGACCGAAGTACATTTGAGATCAAGCATTACATTCTCTATGATGAAGTCCATAAAGGAGAAAGTGGTTCTCCAATATATATCTCTACAGATGAGCAAATAAGCAGACATTTTGGTAAATCTTCTGTCCAAGATGAAAGAGTTTGTGTACTCAAGTTGGAGCTCGTGGAGACGACTTCCTTATTGAAAAAGGAATATATGACTCCCAGGTTGGGAGGGAGCACTGATGTGTTATTGATTGATGGGCAATCATTTTTCAGTTCGAAAAATGGTCCAAGATGAGCAGTTCCTTTCCAAGTTCGGAAAGTGGTTTGAGATTTCTGACGGACAGGCATTTTCCAGTTCGGAAAATGGTCCAGATCGAATGGTCATTTTCGTAATGAAAATGGTTCGATGGATTGTTGATGTACCATAGACAAAGATTTCCCATTGTGGTTAACATGGGGAATGGTCTAGGGCAGTCTCTCTTCTTGAGGGTTACTCAAGAAGATTGGCTCGCCTCGCTGGACAACGATTTCCCATTGTGGTTAACATGGGAATGGTCCATTTTGGAGGTTGGTGCAGGACAATCATTTCCTTAGGAAATGGTCAGGACAATCATTCCTTAGGGCATATTCATTCTCTCCAGGTTGCACTTTGTTTAGTGCTGGAGGAATGGCCCAGGGTGGGGAATGGTCCAGGTTCAACAATCAGGGACATACATTTTTTAGGGAAAACTCATTCTCTCTAGGTTACACTTTGTCTAGTGTCAGAGGAATGGCCCAGGGTGGGGAATGGTCCAGGCTCAGAAATCAGGACATTTATTCTTCCTTGCTTGAGAAGAATAGTCCAGATAGCTCATCATTGATGTTTTAGCTTTTGAGGGCAGATGCTCTTCCAATATCTCACAGATGTGAGTGGAATAATGGCCCAGATGATTCAATTTATATCATAACATTGTTTATGTGCACGTTGATATCGGATGATTGTTATGAAGACTGTATGTCTCTAGACAATAGATGTATACTACTGTGGTGGATGTGTTCCACTGTTTGTGACTATACGTCACTGATCAAGTACTTGTGTGCTACTTGGTGTGGTAGTGTACCCTTGGATTGTAGTTGTTTACTACTATCGATAGAGACAGTTGTGCTCTATTGAATGATATTGTTCTGATTGCCTTGAAGACTATCAACAGTGTTGAAAATGATTATCATCTAGATGGATGATCAATGGACAGAGATTTCCCAGACGAAAAATGGTTCAGGACATTTATTTTTCTAGGACATATGTCCATATTAGAAGAATGGCTCTTGTGTCACTTTGTGATGTGAATGACTTATCCAACATCATGTCTAATTACTCAAATAGAGTATGGTTTCGAGAGATGATGTAGTTGATGACACTGATGGTGATGATGGTGCTCATGATCTAGTCATGAGATAGTTTATATAACTATGTTGATGCTACCGGGTGAATGGTATGTTTGTGCTCAAGACCATTACCTGTAATACCTCCCTAGCTAGGAGGGAGTGTTAATATTATGGTAGTTGTGGGAGGTATTTACCTCCACATGTAAACCTAACAAGAAAAGAATATTACCGGAAGAAAGAAGGCTAATAAACCTAGAAGACAAGTCGGCTCAAGAGGATAATTGGTATTAGGTTATTAGCCTACAACATAAGAAGTCGTCCAGAAGAAATATTATATACTAAGTAAATAGACACCCAGAATAAGAAATCGACCCAGGCAGTTAGCCAAAATTAGTATAAATACAGGAGGCCAGTCTTCATTCTGGGAGGCATTCTCAGAATTGTAGAGCAGCACTTGTGCGCACTGGAGTTGCGCAGTTTGTGCACAAGTTTGGAGGAGAGTTGTCGTTGCAGTTGCTACAGCTAGCAGATTGCGTTTTGTCTTGGACTATCTCTTGGTTATGGTTTGGACTATCTGATCGGCTCTTGTTTGGTGTGCTATCCTTGGGGAAAGGTGCGCTACCCTTTGTTTGGCTATCTATCCTAGGGTTTTCTTTTGAAGTGATTCTCTGTCAAGGTTAAGGTGCTCGGAGGGTGGCTTCGACCTATGGTTGGGTGACAATAGTGATATTGTCGATGTTAAAACGAGCACATCCATTATATTCTAACAGTGTAATCCTACCTGAACCAGTGATTCCAAAACTCCTTTCTATTAGAGTATGGACCGTGTATATTGAATATTATAAGGGTCTTATTTAAATATAGAGATTGTATTTCCACCATAATACATGAGTTAATTTGTTCCAACTTTGATACCCATCACATTTTATTCCATCCAATTAGCAACCCTTTGATTTGCCTTCAGATTCCTAAGCCACAAATTCCTATCCCTTTAAAATCCCTGCCATGAAACCAATGGATGCATTCCCTACTACAATCATTTCCCACAAACAAAGAATGTCAACATTGTGAGTGCAAACTACTATATGAATCACATTCCCTTTGTGGGTTTCCCCCAAGCCATGTATCTTCATAGAAAGTAGCATTATGTTTAAACCTTCCTTGTGGACTTTACTACTAGAAGGGTCCTAAGAATAGTACATTGTTTACTTTACTTCACTTCTTTTTCTAAATTTTATATAGCAAGATGTATACAATATTTCCTACCTTGCATTGAGCCTATAATAGTGTCACCTCCATATGATTGAATTCCCCCATTACCTTAGAGTCATGGGCATGATTCACATTAGGTTTATTACAATGAAGGTTATATCTAGACTCCAATTTTTTCTTTGATGGACCATTTAGGATTTTCTCTCTCTTTTTAGATAAATAATCACTTATACTTCCACCCCCTACATACTTTATTCGAGAATGATGGGTATTCCTCTTCATGTTGGGTCATCCTTGTCTAATTTTGAAGTTCAATATTCCCTAGAGAAATATCCTTTGGGTCGACACTAAATTCATATATGTTCGAAGGGGACTTATAAATAGTATCCACTACTATGTAGTTAATCCCTCCTTCCTCTAAGGTGTATTTTGTATCAGGTCCGCCCCTATTAATCTTAGCTTCACTTGAGGAAGAAAACCAAAATAGTTTTCCCCTCTTGCATGGACCTAACTTTTTTATTCTTAGTAAATTTATTCTATTGCACTTGTTCTGATATATGGCCTTGTTGATTCCCCTTTGGATAATAATCCTCTCTTTTCTTCTTAGTTGCTTCATCAAAATATGGATTCCCATCATTTGGAGAGACACATTGAGATTTTTCTCGGACTCTTCTCCTATTTGGAGACGATCCCTTCTATTGGAGAAGAGGGTAGTCATGTTTAATATGCCCATATTATTGGCAATAATGAAATTGAAAGGGAACACTCTAATATTTTAACTTCTAAATATAACTTTATTTCCCATATACACCATTTTAGGTAACCATTTCCATAAGTCAAATTCAACACATAATTTTTTTATGATTCTATTTGAATGTTCATAGAGATTTGGGCATACACAAATTAGCTTACCTAGAATGAACCCAATTATTTCCAATATGTATTCCTTCCATAGCTCCAAGAGGAGGCATATGAGCTTCACCCATAGGGCCTGCATATTTACCTACCCTTTGTTTGGATCAAAACAAGGTTCCTAGGATTTTAAATCCATATGGGTATTAGTCCATAATGGATTCCTCTCTACAGTTTGTTCCCAATCATTCTCCTCTTGGAATAAGAAAGTTATCCATCCTCTGGAAAGGATGTGGAAAGGTGGATCATTATCTAATATCTCACTCCAATTCCAAACCACCCACTTCCTTAATGAGGATTATGAGATGTATCTTATGTGGGAGTTCCCAACTAAAATCATATTTTAAAAACTTCTTATATCTTCTATTGACACTCCTTCACCCACCACTAGTGTTGGACCCTCCTTTTCATGCCTGGAGACCTTTATTTTCCTCACCTTTGATATATTTTCCTTTGAAGAAACACTTCTCACCTTATGAATATTTTCTTAAGGAATAAACTTGTTTCCACCTTCTCTTAAGACCTTAATAGTTTGCACTTGATCTGGATAAAGAACAATGGGATTCTTGATGGATGTTAGCTCTAGAGACTTTCTTCGGATCATGGATTTTTATTGATTTCTCTTATTAATATACCCTCTACCATTGTACATTGCATGTACTGACTTTTGGGTTTTTCATTGACTCTCCTTCAGATCACCTTAGAGTTATGAATATGAAAAAGGAACACTTTCCCCCTTAGTTTCTAATATAGATCCGTTCTCTAATATAGATCCATTCTCTTGTTTTTTATTCCTAGGAGTATATTCTAGGTTAGGTGAATGGTTGAAATCCTAACCCTTTTCCCATTTTTAAACTTCATATTCCCCCCTTTATTCGAGATGTTGGGGTAGGATTATAGATCCACAAGCCCTAGATCTTGAAAAAACCTAAATACAATCTAGGATTATGCAAAGAGAACTTACCTATATTGTCTCTTGGGTGCATAGGTCCATTAAGGGAAATATGCAGTTTGGACTCATTCCCTATAGTATAATCTTTGAATAGTTTTCCATCTCTTATTTCCCTTCGATAAATTGCAAACGTTCCTCCATCCTCTAATTTTTATGATATTTTAACCTTGGTATAGGCTAAGATAATACACTTCTTTCACCAACCCATTTAATCTATTGTAGTTGATATAATCTTCTTTATTGAGAGTTGATACCATATACACCATATTTTCATTATTCTCATACCTATGTTCCCATGCAAACTTGTGTCTCTTTTTCAATATATATGTGAAAGTTGCATTCTCATCAATTGGGACTTCACATTGAATTGGTTCCACGATGTGTTCCAATCCCTCATTTCCTTTTTCTTCTCTATGTGGAAATACCATTTTTTTTCCTCGATCAAAATTGGCTTGCCTAAAGGCTTTCAATAACCCAAAGGATAATAATATTTTTCCTTATGGTGCATCATCGCTTCCTCTCTAGAATTTTATAATCAAAGGTATATCGACCACCAATCACAAGAGTGGTCATTGACCTAGTAGGACTCCACCATATTTGAACTTGTGACCTCGTGGAAATATGCCTTGAAACAATCACTTCAAACTGGTAGAGATAACCCACTAGGCTATGTGGCAATACCATTTTTATGCAAAGGCATCAACAATAGTAAAAAGTGAACTCTCATTTATTTAATGGTCCCACATTCAAATGCGTTATCTTCCTTTCTTGATCATCATTAACTATTTCAATTGATGAAGGCTCGTTGCCCCATAATATCCACATTAATTCTGTCCCTTAATCTTTCTAAATCGACATAGAAACATTGCCTTGGGGTTTTCCCATGTGATTCTTTATTTTAAAATAAAATGAGCCACCACCATTAAAAGGTGATCATCGTGAATCTTATTGAGAATAATTTTATTCTTCCCTTTAACCTTTCAATATGTTTTATGTGCTCTTATCCTTCTTAATATTATGCGATTAGGGTTGTCCTCTGCACTTCTATCCTGAATAGTTTTTGACGTAGTCAAGATATACTTCATGATTTTCATTTTCACATTCTTATGACACCTTGTCAAAATATTTTCTAAATGAGACATCCATGCCCAAAATGCCTCGGTCATTAGGCCCTGGGTTGGTTTCTTTTTTGCTAGTTGCATATAAGTGACCCATTTTGGGCATTAGTGTCAAAGGCTCGTCCATTGTTGGAGAAAGATAAATTGGATATCGAAAAATGATCAAAAATCAACAATATGATACAATTTCGTGGACCAAAAATATCATATTACTAATATTACTCTCCACTCCAACTAAAGATCACATGGGATACCTACAAGGATACTAATCATAAATACCAACAAGGATTCCAGTTAGAAACTCCAAATGAAAAGTAATATCAATAATATGTTATTATAATTAATGTTTTGTTAATTAATTAGTCGTATATATTTTTTATTGAATAATTGGTTATCCCATATGTTAGCTACCATATGAAAAATATGCACTAAATTTCATTACATTCAAAAACATTTAGTTAATCAACACAAATAATACATAACATCAATATAACAATTTGAGAGCCTTGTGGAAGATTGAAAACCAAGAGTAAAATATGAATTTAATATCGTGTATAATATAATACATTATTCACTCGACATTGTTGAAAATCTAAGTATTATGTTGCAAGAGCCTCAACATTACATTGAAATTACAATTCCATACGTGAGCTTCTTGAAGATTCATGTGTAGGGGCTGGAATATTAAAAAAAGACGATTCCTATACTTGAATATGGAGAGAAATCTAACATAGTGGTGTTTATAATGAAGATCAACATAAACACGTTTTTTCAATACTATCAGTTGTTTTTTCAATACTATCAGTTCTTCTTGACCTGCTTTACACTTTTATATCAATAAAATCTTAAAATTAGAAAAGCATAAGCAAATGCCTCTAATACAAAAGAGAATAAATGACCCAATATAAAATAGAGAAAGAAACAAACTTCGTTTTTTCTTTGTATGTCAAGAATTTCAAATAAAACTTTGTTAGAATGAAGAGCAATATAAGTAATGTCTATAATAGGAATAAACAAAAAAAAACAATCGATGGACATTGTATTTGCTTGATTTTGTCTTTGTTCTCCTAATTAGGATATTCTTTTGATTCTTGACCTCGTGGATCTTATGTTTAAAATGCTCAAGTATGTGAGGAATTAAGTGTGTCAACAATCAGAACCAAATATTCCATTGATTAGTCACTCCCATCACTACTTTCATGAAAATATAATTGCATTTCCTGCATTGTGAAAGCCACTCCCATCATTACTTTCATGAAAATATGATTGCATTTCCTACATTGTGAAAGCTAGTCTCTTCATTTCACTTGAATGAAAATATATAAATTTGAACATGCAAACATAATTTTTGACAAACCCAATAGTACCAGTATCAAATACATGCATAGTATAAGTAGCTACATACTCCACTATCTGAAATGGGGAATTTTTGGACAATAGAATATATAAACTTAGATTCAACATGTCAAACAATACTTTTTTTTTTTTTTTGTCCTAGCCAACTCTAAAATCATAATAATTGAATTCAAGGTTAATTTACATTTGTTTCTTCAAAAAATATAGTTTATGATGGTATAAACTTAAGGATTCAATCAAATATTCTTCTAATTGATTGCATAACTCATAAATCTTAAGCACATTGAAAGTCGATAATTATAACATTCAATACCAAACATTTGTTGTAAAACAATATATTCATATTGACTAGCGACCATGATTTTCAAACTTGTTGATGACTTGGAGCTAAGAAATTATGAGTTAACTTGAGATACATGGAAAGCAGTTGTGGTATTAGGATTGATAATGTGAACATAGACCCATGATTTTAGGTCATAATACATATGACTTCACTAGGAACTAACTGATAAACATAGATTTGTAGGAAGTACATGTACTTAACGATTTCGACAATTACATTCCACTTAATGCATCAAGATTGTTTTAAATCTCTACCAATATTAATAACCTTCAAAAGTTTGGAACTAAACATTCACATAAATGAATGCATAATGTAGTACAATGATCCTTAAATAAGACCTATAGATATGTATAGTAGGCCATTTAATCTAATTGTCATGGATGTGACATTAATCATTTGTGGTGGGAGGACCACACTCTTAAGGATAAACCCAATTCCTCTAAGCTTTGCAAATACAAACATGACTACCTAGTTCTATGGGACCACCAACCATATCCTATGTACTTGTGCACTATCATTTTACTGCCCACCACTACAAACACAAGAGAGGTTCCATTATCCTTTGAAAATTACGTAAAGTTCTCGCTTGAGGTATGGTCATTCCATGCTTTTAGTAGTATAAGACACTAGGAACATGCTAGTAGGACTCAAAGTAATATTTTCCCAAATTGTTTTTCTATATACATTTTAGAACACTAAAGTTTGTTTCTCCACAATTAAAACATACATATCCCTTTGATATTTTTGATGTTCAATATGGTTTTCACAAGAGAAACGTGATCAACAAGAATGAAGGCCCCCCATTCAATATTTTTGATGTTCAAGATTGTTTGCACAAGGGAAACATGATAAAAAAGAATGAAGGGATTCCATGACAACAATGATGCTTTGTTTTGCACATTATGCAACGTTGATGTACGTAAGTTAAGTAAACATTGTAAAATTTGTGATAAATACATGAATTGATTTGATCAACATTGGTGGTGGTTGAATAATTGCATTGAAAAGAACTATATAACATTTTTTGTCGTTATGGCTATTAGGGTCCTACCCTAACCTCCCTACTTTAGGCTACCTAGGAGTTAGTTAATTAATGTATGCAACCATTTTCTTTGAATAAGGCCATTTAGATAGTAGTGGATAGTTATTTATTGTAAAATGGTCCTCTTTATTAAATAAGGCCCACTATGTGGTTGACACTCATCAATGATGGGACTACAAGTAGTTAAGGGTTTGTTGTTTGAGTATATATTTAAAGAGATAGGAGCCTATGGAATGTTTTGTCAAGTATTGTTGTATTTGGAGCTTTTCTCACTGAAACATCACCCCACCTTAATATGCAAGAGAACATTGTTTTCTCTATTTTGAATACCATTAATACAATGGTTTATTATTCATATTTTATCTCATTGTCACTTGTATATGATTTTTTGCACTTATTGAATTTGCATATCTAGTTTGTGTTTCAAGTTTAAGGGTTAAGGAACACTACAAGTGGTATCATAGCTCTTTCTCGAGCTACCATCCTATGAATTTTATTAGATTTTTTTAGGCTATAGACATATTACATCGTCTTTAAATAACACAATGATCTATTATTCAATGGGTAAAAATATGGTTGGGGAAGAATACACACAAGAAATACAAGTGGAATCACTTTGTTGGGAACCTTGTAACACTTGTTGGTACCCCTTTGAGAAGTATCTCCTTAGACAACACCTATATACAAAATCTCACTTCCATGTACCTTCGAGTATATCAAAATTCCTCTAGGTATACCTAAAACCAACTCTAGATAAACCGATCAACCATCTTGTTGCTATAGTACACCGAGAACACCACTCAGGGAGGTCATTCTCTAGTACCTGGGAAGTCAGGTTGTATGGTTAAGGGCATGGTCAAGCCTCCTAAGTTAGTGCCTTAAGGTATTGTGTTGCGTATTATTGTTGGACCTTGCATGTATATTAGAGAGCTATAGCACTTGACACTTCTCTGTCTCTAGAACATTGCAAACCCTAGATTCTAGGTCATACCAAGACCATTGTGGGAGACCTATCTCAAAATATTCCTTGTACCATGCTAATTGCATGGGTATACCTCTTGAGTAGCCTCTTTTTTTGTGGATGTGACAATACATTGTTAGTGGTATATCTCAATATACTCCTCTTCAGCCATTGGTTGTAGTGAGCTAAGTCAGTATTAACATTTTGATGGGATCTTAAGTAGTCCCATGGTCCATACTTATAGTATGGAATTTATTGATAACCAACCCCAATATCTACACACCAAGCACCAACAAATTGACACTAAGGTTTATAATCTTGATTCTTCATTCATAGAGATTTTTGTAAAGGTTGACAACCAACATCAAGGGGCCCTAGAACTATTGGGATCTATATGTTCACACTTGGGTATAAATATGCTAGATCCACACACAAATCCAACCAAGGAGGAATGTTCAACACATGTAGAATAGAAAACTCACACAATATTCATCCATTCCCATCTCCCACCCTTCTAGGATCACAATTCATGGCATCACTTTCTAAAGGCTAAAGGTCAACATGAAAAAGTTTGATGGTTATGATCCCTTGGTTTGGGTTACTCAAATGGAACACTATTTCTCTCTCCATGGAATTATGGATGACCTATAGAAACTAAAAGTGGGAGTATTACTTGGATGCAGAATGTTAGCAATGTTGGAAATGGTATAAAAAACCTTATGGAGGCTACATTACTTGGACCCATTTTTAAAGGTCCTTTATGCTTAGATGTTACACTCATTATCTGGGATGATTAAGGAGAATACACTAAATAGGCACAATAATTGACTATATTACAACGTTTGAGCAATTAGCAATCCACATAGAAGGCCTATTTTATTCTTTTTTCAAAGAATGTTTCATCAATGGACTTAAGGAGGAAATTAGAGCACATGTCATGATGCAGAACCTAAACACGTGGTTGGAAGCTTGTGACAGAGCTAAATAATCTCAGATGTTTATCAATTCCCAAACCAAAACACCCTCATTCCCAAATCGTAATGGCCCTCCCTTGGCCACTACCCCCAACCACTCTACCTCTTAGCTATTAAGAATCCAAATTTGTCTCCTGAAGAGATAGTTGAACACCAATGCCTCAACCTTTGTTATAATTGTGATGAGCAGTATTTCAAAGGGCACAAATGTAAAGAACAAAAAAAATTCAAATGGATGTATCTCCACAAGAATACTCAGAAGAAATTCCCACTGAAGATACTATTGAACCAAACTTGTAAGGCACCACCCCTCCCATATTGGAAAATGAAGCCCTCTTGAAATCTCCTTGCAAGGAATCCCAAATTTCTCTCCATGCCTTATTAGGTTTCTTGGCACCCCAAGCCTTGAGAATTTATTGGCTACATTAAGCACCATAAATTCCTGGTGTTGATTGACAGTGACATCACTCATAATTTTATTCATATGAGAGTTGCATAGTAAATCCATTGTTATGTATGTCCCACATCTAATTTTCAAATTATGATAACCAATGGAGGTATTATGAAATGTGGGGGCCAATGTGAAAATGTGAAACTACAGATTGGTGAGAATCATCTCAATTCTCACATGTTTTCTATTAAAATGGGTGGTTGTGATATAGTTCTCAAGGGAAAATGGTTATGTTCTTTGAGTCCTGCCACCATGGATTTCAAAAATTTATACAAGAGCTTCACTCAAGAAGGGTATAAACATACCCTCGAGGGGCTTACATCTGGTTCCCATGAAATTATCACCTCCCATTGTATGGAGAAGTTATTGACGAAAGGCCACTTGGGTATTATTACACAGTTCAATGCCATAGAAGTAATGGACACACACCAGAAAGAGATTCACCTTGATTTGTGGATGGTCCTCTCTAAGAAACAATGGGTATTTGAAGCACCATAGGGTTTACCATCTTCACATGGGGAGCATGACCATAGTATTCCTCTCATTCTAGGTAGTCAACCATTGAACATGTTTCCTCATCGACACCCTTTTGCACAAAAAATGGAATTGAAAATATCATTATGGAATTATTAGAGGTGGGAGTCATACATATCAATACTAGACCTTACTCATCACTAGTGGTGATGGTATTAAAGAAGGAAGGTAGCTAGAGCATATGTTTTGAATTCTGGGTTTTCAATAAGTTGACCATCAAGGACAAATTTCATATCCCAGTTATTGATGACCTCTTGGATGAAATTCATGAAGACAAGTTTTTGACTAAACTTGACCTACATTCCTTATACCACCAAATAAGGATAAAAGAAGCAGACATCCCTAAGACCACCTTCCTTACACATGAAGGTAATTATGGGTTTTTAGTGATTCCTTTTGTCCTTTGTAATTTTCCATCCACCTTCAAGAGCCTCATAAACAAGATTTTTTGATCCTTCATACACAATTTTTTGTTGATATTGTTTGATGATATCTTGATCTACAACAAAATATTGGAATGCCACATTGACCATGTTTATAGAGCCTTACAACTTTTGTGGGACCACCAACCATTTATGAAATTCTCCAAATTTGTTTTTGGGGCTTTAGAGGTTGAGTACTTAGGTCACATTGTAAGTCAACATGGAGTATGAGTTGATCCTAAGAAAGTCACAACTATGCAATATTGGCACCGTCCCAAGACCCTGAAGAACTTGTATGGATTCTAAGGATTTATAGGCTACTACAAGAACTTTGTGAAAATTTGTGGAAAATTTGTTGCTCCCTTATCTTCACTACTAAAAGAGAACACCTTTGTCTAGAGTGAAATTTATAAACATTCCTTCTTAACTTTAATTAAAAGATGCCTTGTGCACTACTCCATTATTAGTATTGTTATATTTTACTAGGACTTTTTTCTTGGAATGTGATTCCTCGGGCAGAGGTCTGGGAGCGGTATTTATGCAAGAAGGGCACCCCTTGGAATTCACCAGTAAGTAGTTGTGTGATTGCAATTTTGGAAAATCAACTTATGAGAAAGAGATGATGGGCATCCTTCATGTAGTGGAGACTTGGTGCCCATATATTCTTGGGAGGCATTTCTAGATCAATATTGACCATCATAATTTGAATTATTTCCTAGAACAAAGGTTATCCTTATTAGAGAAACATAAGTGGGTTACTAATTTTTTTTTGGTATGATTGTGAGATTGTATAGAAGAACAATAAATAAAATATGGTGGTTGTTTCCTTATCTAAGAAATTTGAGGAGGATGTGTCCCTCTTTTCCTTATCCTTACCTATTCCAGTTCGAATTGAGAAATCCTATAGAGAATCGCTGAAAAATGATTGTAGTTCAACTCATTCAAAGGCTCTAGGAAGATCACAACCCTTCAAAAGGGTATATATATGGTAGAAAGATACATTGAGGTATAAAGGGTGCCATATTTTAGCAAATACTTATGCCTTAAAACCAAAAGTATTAGAGGAGTTGCATTCCTCACCTACAATGGGTCATTTTCGCTTTCATAAAACCTATGAAAGAGCTAAGCACTCATTCTTCTGGGAGGACATGAAAATATATATCTAATAATTTGTAGCGGCATGTGACATGTGCCAATGAAATGAGGTGAGACAATGAAGACACCAGGGGAATCACAACCACTATCGATCCCAAAAAATATATGCAATAACATCTATATGGATTTTATCATGGGACTCCCAAAGGTGGGTAACAAATCAATGATCTTGGTGGTAGTCAACCATATGTTGAAATATGATCATTTTTTTGCCTATCACATCCATTTATGCCTCCTTAGTTGCCTAAGTATTCATGGATCATATGGAATTCCCACTTCCATTGTCTCAAATTGTGACCCCAGCTTCACCAACAAATTTTGGCAGGAACCATTTAAAGTTCAGGGTACCCAACTAAACATGAGCATGAAACATCATCCCTAAATAGAAGTCCAAACAAAAGTGGTCAAAAAGTGCTTAGAAATCTATTTGAGATGATTCACTTTTGAAAATACGCACCAATGGGCACAATGGATTCCCCTCATAGAATGGAGGTTTGATACCACTAATCACAGAGAAACCAAAATGGCACCATATGAAGTTATTTATGGCCAAAAACCATTGTCACTGGCCTCCTATTCACTAGGCACCTCCAAGGTTCATGTAGTGGATAATGTACTTTACACCAGAGAAGGCATTATTCCCACACTTAAGGACAATTTGGTTATGTCTCAAAATAGAATGAAATGACAAGCTAACCAACATCACTCCGAGCACTATTTTGTGGAATGTGTTCAAGTGTTTCTTTGCCTTCAACCTTATAAACAAACATCACTCAAATCTAAAATCCATTAGAAGCTAGCACCAAAGTTCTACGGACCCTATATGATCGCCCAATGCATTGGAAAAGTGGTTTACAAGCTAGTTTTTCCAGCTCAATCCAAGATTCATCCAGTCTTTCATGTGTCTTGTTTGAAGAAGGTAGTGGGATAAAATTGCAAGGTGAAAACCAACTTACCAAAACCTTATGAAGAAGGATCCATTTGGCTCCAATAAAAAGTAGTATTAGATACCTAAGAGAATCAATTACACCAACATACTATCCGAGAAGTGCTGACTCGGTGGAAATATATGTAACCAAAAGATGGCACATGGGAACTAAAAATGATTTTGCAACAATTTCCTCACCTCCAGCCTTGAGGACAATGCTTCTTTTGAAGGAGAAGGGCATGTTAGAGTCATACCCCTAAACTCCCTAATTTAGGCTACCTAGGAGTTAGTTAATTAATGTATACGACCATATTATTTGAATAAGGCCCATTAGATATAGGTGGATAGTTATTTAATGTAAAATGGTCTTCTTTCTTAAATAAGGCCCACTAGATGGTTGGTACTCATTAATGATGGGACCACAAGTAGTTAGGGATTTGCTATTTGAGTATCTATTTAAAGAGATAGGAGGCTCTTGAATCTTTTGTTGAGTATTATTGTATTTGGAGCTTTGCTTAGTGAAAGGTCACCCCACCTTAAGGGGAAAGTGAACATTGCTTTCTCTATTCTAAATATCAATAATACATGTGTTTATTCTGCATTTTTTTATCTCATTGTCACTTGTGTATGGTTTTATGCACTTATTGTCTCTATATATATGGTTTGTGTTTCGCATATAAGGTTTAAGGAACATTGCAACAATTGCTAGTGTCACCTAGCTTATGATTGAAGGAGAAATAGGTATTGATTTTCTGGTGTGTTGCTTTGTTGATAAAAGAGACACTAATATCCATAGAATATAAAATCTTAGTGATGGTTTTTGTGAGTTCCATATGCTTTTTTTGTAGCATTATGTATAGTAGTGGCATTACTTGCTTCAATGACATTAGTGTATCTCTTTTCCATATTATATTGATTAAAATGAATTGAAACATATGAATACAACATGGAAATGAGGTCATAAAAGTAGTCAAAAATTTCTTCGATGGTGTTACACAAAGTATACCTTCTATTGACAGGTAGAAAAATTCAATCCTGCAACAGGGGATAGCTACCGGATCACAAGTCCCAATTAGACCTATTCTCATTTGGGATGGTAACTTCCAACCAATATATGGGCTTAGTTTGCCACTAAAGAAAGTTGCTCCTTGATAGGAGACTTAATCATTTAATATCTATAATTTAATGTGTCTTAATCAAATTTGGAGAAATGGCATCTAATTAAACTATCTATCCTATCCCAACCGAGAGAAATGCTTAAAAATAAAAGATGCACATTGGAATGATTAATTTATAAGAACAAAAAGAGTTCACAATCCTCAAGAATTGTTAAGCATAATAATTGTTATGACTTAAATAAGATCACAACAATTATATCCACATCGAACTCGTTGTCAAAGAAAAGTTTAAATATCTGAAAATATAAAAGATGAAAAACAACAGTTTCATAAATTAGTTTCAGAATGACAAAAATCCATTCATAGTATAATAAAAGAACAATCTATTCATCACATGAGAATACATTTTCTTTTGACTACCAATTTAAAACCTTAACATAAATATCATATACATACTAGAATGATGAGTGATAAGTTGTTTAGAAAAAAATCATAGAGCTTATTCAACTGTAAGTATAGATACATCAATTACTATCAATCATAAAAATAATCTTGATAACAATAATGCATATCTTATATGATATGTAATCAATTGAAAAATAAATAGAGTTATGGAAAAAATTCACATAAAACCCGAGTATAAGAATTTGCAAGATTTAACAAAAATGCAATCACAGAAACTTCACTTTACTCAAATAAATTTAACAAAACATTGGGTCTTCAAAATTAAATTCAAACTAAATAATAAGTTTGAGTCCATAGTTTCCAACCCCTTCCTTCTCATATCAAATTACATTAAATAACATTAAGATCCTAAATTTGAGGGAAATTTCCTCTTTTTCTCAACTGATTTTTCCAAATGGAAATTTATATCTCAAGAAGATATATCTCCTTTGTTGGTTGTCAATTCTTTGTTGACTTGACTCTCTCGTTATTTGATGAAAGATTTCCATGTGGTAAAATTTTCTAGCATAGGTGAAATTAGAGGTGGATGAGGAATATCCTCATTTACCTTGCATCGCTAGAGTTTCTTGGCAATCTCTTTCTTCTCTGACTTGAACTTTGAGAGAAAAGAATTGATAGACTTTGAGCACTTTGTCGGTTTGGAGATGAACTCTTTGATTGCTTCCACATTCCAAAATTCAAGCTGTGTGTTTCCATCTGCATGTGAACTTCTTTGTTGGTTAACATATGCAGAACAATATAACAAAGGAACTGCTTGGCCAAGAAATTGAACATGGGGAATATCATGATCTTCAATAATATCCAGAGACAGATCTCAGAAATATAAACGATTCTTACTAGTTTCCTTAATCAAATCATGTGAAAAATCACAATTG
The DNA here is from genome assembly GCA_009831015.1 of Picea engelmannii. Lineage (NCBI taxonomy): Eukaryota > Viridiplantae > Streptophyta > Pinopsida > Pinales > Pinaceae > Picea > Picea engelmannii. The sequence continues at coordinate 70,980 of ML810152.1, forward strand.
GTGCACCAAGAGTCTAGTGAGGCCTGCACTTCAATTTTCTCCTCATCAGTCATTTTGGAACAACCTTTAGGCATATTATCATCTTTTTCTTCCCATACTTTTATTTTCTCAAAAGACTTATGAGGAAATTTATGTTTCTCATATTGTACTTTAGACTCTTCGGTAAATTTCAACAACTAGTTATATTTTCCTTTTATTTCACTTAGCTTAGCATACAATAATTCTTGAAGAGAAGCTAATATATCACTTATATTAATGGATTTCATCTTAATAATCTCTATATTCTTTTTCTTAACCTTTAACTCATAAATTTGGGCTACTAAAGCATTGATTTGTTCTTCATGCTTTTTTAATATTCCTTTCTTTTCTTCATGAAGAACAATTATTTGCTTAACAAGTTTTGTTATGATATCATTTGTTTCATCTCTAAGTCTATCAATAGTATCAATAGATACTTTATTTTCCTCAATCAACTAACCCATTTGGGACTGGTGTTCTTTGGACAAGATAGATTCTCGATCACTCAGTTGCTCATACAATTCTACCACATGCTTCTTTTCCTTTCTCAATTGAGAAGTGATTTTATTGACAAACCATTTGTTTGCATCAATAAAGGATCCTAAAGAATCAATGGTCTCTTATACAAATTCTTCCTCATTCAAGTATGTTGCATTCCATAGTTGAACCAATTATTCTGAAGCTTCCTTAGGTTGCCCTATTTTTCTCTTCTTGTTTCTTCTTTTAACAATTGTTTTTGTTGTTTCACTGAAGGTATAAGTATTTAGAGGCAAGATAGTTTATTGAACTAGTTGAAATATTGGGAAGTACTATCTCCTTTACTCCCTTCAATACATTTCTCAGGAGTTTGTGATGTTTCTTTGTCTTGAGTGTTTTCATGTGTATCTCCATTGCCTTTGTTCTGATCATCTCTCCATGGTACATCATCATCTTGATTATGTTTATCAATTTGCATGTCATTGGATGTATTGTTTTGATTGTGTTCCATCTTAAACTCTAATTGTACATCATCTTCTTCATCAACACTTCATTGTATAGTTCCTTGCTTATCACTCTTTTCTATCAGAAAATCTTTCTTTCTATTAAATTGCCCATCCAAAAATCCACATCTTGGGACTATTCTTCAAATCCTGAATTATTTGGGATACTTCTTGATAATTATGGGATCTTTGGAAAACAATATCAAATGGATCATCTTCATGATTATAATCTTTGACATTTTTAACCATCCTGCAATGCTTCTTGATAAGATCTGTTGGGTCATGTATTTTAAATTTTCCTTGGGCCAACTAAATCCCTTCAAGTCGTTCAACTTATTTTAAGGCATGTTTGGAATTGAGTAAGGAATAAATTCCCAATGGAATAGGAAAATATGGTCGTTGTTTCTTTTGATTTTTTTATAAGGAAACAACAATACCAATGACCACAATTTGATATGTTATCTCCCTAAGCACTAGTCTATCTAGAACATGTCTTGGTAAAATGTGGGGTGCTCCTTGACATCCATAGATTTTGATGTAAGAAAATTCTTCATCAATGAACTGGTCTCCAATCTATTTGATAATGGATATGGCTTCCTAAGTAAACTTAGGGGTTGGTTGATATTTTAAGGCCATGTGTAGAGGAATCATAAAATGATTACAGACTTCATAAACGTAGTATTTGCAGTTTACTGCCCATAACTTCGAACAATGCATATGGACTGGATCTTGAGAAGGGGATCAATTCCAAGATAACAAAGGGAAAGGGGTAATTTCACATACTGCATCTATCAGGTAACCAAACATGAAAAACCCTGGGCAATATCCTGGTGGTGACTCTTGTAATTTCTTTACCTCTTGTCGAATAATAGGATAAAAAAAATGGGTGCAGTTAAAGATTTCACCTTTTAAAACCTAGTGAATAAGGGGAATCCATCCCAAGTTAATCTTCAAAGAATCAGTTTCGCCATATAACCAACATAGAATAATGGCAACCAATATAGGAGGTTTTTTCAATCTTTGGATAGGGTATATCTTGTCTGAAATGATCTTGAAAGCATAAGGATCATGCCACCACTACCTAATTAAATCACCCATCTAAATCTTTTCTTTTTTAGTTTATTTTTCTATAATGAAACCCTGAATAATTTTTTTATCCAAACTAACTTTCCATTCTGTGATTGACTCCAATTTTATATGAGGTGTCTGAGTAGAAATTTGAATTTGGGTTCCTTTCTATTTCTTCCTCCTCGTCTTTTTGTTACTTTGATTTCCCCTTCTTAGTCATCCTCTTGTATAGAGTCATGCAATTTGAAAGAAATTCAAAGTGAGAATTTGATATATAAAACTTTAACTCAAGAACCTGAACAATGATATGAAAGCTAGTACTAACCAGAAAAGAGTTATGAAGAAAACTATGTCTTTCACTTCCTGGAATTCATTTAATTTTGCTAATAACAAGCTCAGAGTAATGCTTGAAATAACAAATAGAATGAATGTTACACGTATAACCAATATCATTTATTGGGATTAATTCATATCCCATCGCATGATAAATTCACTTTAATGTGCATCAACCAATGATCATCAGAGCCATTAATGGAGAAAAGACAGTTTAGAATTTCAAAATGGAGAGGGGACATTCGTAACCGAGCACCGGATCATCGATAGTTTCTTTGCAACCAAACTTATAAACGCAGTGATAGGGACTAGGTCGGTGTGATTATATTAAGTGATTGTGTTATTGGATATAACCTTGTGATTAATTGTGCTACCAGAGCCTCAGACCATTGGGCTACCATTTGAACCATAGCCAATTCATGAAAACCTGGTCCAATCAACGATTGACCAGGCCACTGGTCAACTGGTCCACCAGGCCACCAAGAGATCGGGAAAACTATTGCAATTTGTTTAGAGCAAACAAGAAACCCAACCCGACCATTGGATCATCGGTCCACCGGGACATCAGGTAATTATTTAACCAATAACCTTTAAAACTAGAGGTTTATTTCCCTGGATGGGGTGACACGCAGCAATCAGGTGCCCCATCGCAACAGGCCTGGCCAGGCCATAAATAAGGATGGTCGACTCCCATCCCCTCTTCATTAAGAATGGGAGCCAGCCATAACTGCCAGCCAGGAGCCATGGGACTTCTCCCTCGCGCGAACAACCCAACGACCAAGAAATTCAATGCTAGGGAGGCGATAATGGCATCCGTCCCGTCGCACCTCCTAGTTATCATCCATCTCTGCATTATATTTCCTCATTTCTCTCTCGGTCCGCACCAAGCTAGCAATCTTGAGCTTGGGAGAGGCCATTGCAACACCTCCTCCAACTTCTCCATTAGCATCATTCTCTCGATGCCCCGGGAGTGAGGAAAGCTGCGTCGCGACCCTGTCTGGTACAACCTAGCTGTAAGAAAGAAACGATTGCAGAGGCTTGAGAGGGCGCTCTCAATTGCTTGCACTTAGAGAACTCAGATTTCTAGCAGGGATGGCAGTGAAAGGATGGTCTGGTCACCTCCAACAATGTTTGTGGAGGAGGTCATCCTGGAGGAGCCCATACAACGCCCTCCGGAGTCTATGCTCTTCATGGTGCTAGAGAACTGGCAGCCTCCAACCAGCTTCCTTGAAGAAACTCAGGCAATTACAATGGCTCACCACAGTACCAGCACCATGGAGTCACAAATGGAGGAATTCCATATCTACTACGTTGAGGAGGAGCTCCTGAAGGAGTGCCTCCAAATGGCTTCTCAAGATGACACAATCTTGGCGGGCTACGCTCCTTTCAAAACCTCAGAGAGAGAAGATGACCCCAGGAGCACAGGGACGGGACCAGAGGATGAAGTAGAGGTGCGGAGCGCGGGTGCGGACCACCAGGACAGAGAAAAGGAGGGAACGCGGGTTGTAGCAAGCGAGGCAGTGGGGGGTGGCACGTCGAAGGAGGGTGGCAAGGTCCTTGCGCCACCTCCTATTGCGATCACACTGGATCAATGGTGTGTCCCTCCACCCTTCTTTCACCCGGAACAACTAGACTTGGTGTTCAACTTGAGATGCCAGATGGAAATACAGGTTTGCCATAGCACACTCATGAGCCAACGCATAGACATGCTTTACAAGGCTTTCTCCAACGCGCCAGCAAAGCAGAGATGTCCGACGTGTGCGAGACTCTATTCCCTTCCAGCTCGGACTGGACTACACAATGAAGACCTTGATAATGAAGACCTCAACGGATTATTGCTTGGCTAGGATTACCTTCTGGTTATGGTTAGATGCTTAGGCTTTAGTTAGGAGTTCAATCATCTCAAACTCTATACTGTTTAGTTTATTTTCAGTTTTAGTTTTCATGGACAATGCTCAGACTATAGGCCGCCACCTGTCCTGGTTTCCTCCGGGCAGGGTAGATGGCGGTTTGCCTCTTTTGGACATGGTTATCCAAGGCTGCCAATTGTTCTGGTTTCCGCTAATTTGGCGGAACAGTTGGCAGCCTAAGGACAAATGTTTCTTTTTGTTTATGATATAATATAACAGGATCCGCTCTCTTTTTTACTTTAAAAAAAAAGTAGAGGTTTATTTGTAGTTGATTTTGATCTAAATAAGTTTATTAAGATGTTTAAGTTGGAGCAAGAATTAACCAACAAGATACCAATGGTAAAAATAAAAGAAATCAAATAAAAAATTTGTAAGGGACCCATTACCTTTATTCGAGAAATTTAAATGGGGNNTTATTCTCCAAGTGGCTTGATTGCAACTAGTTTAAGGGGAGCAAGTTCTCTTAGTTTGTATTATAAAGGTGCATGGTGTACACCACCTAGAATATTTGTTGTGCATTTGGATGAAATTATCCCACACTTGGGCCCTAGTCAAATGTCATCCACTATTGATCTTGATAACATGAAAGATGCAAATATAATTGAAAATAGGACGTAGAAGTGTTCGATTAGAATTGGTGATTGGAACTTGACCAAATTAAACCCAGGTAAGGCCATGCAGGTAGTGGAAAAGGTCCTCATCACCCAAGATCCTCCAAGAAGAGAGTACAAGAGCTAAAGGCTATGTTGAAATGGGATCATCCTTTCAAATCAAACAGGTACATTGAATTCAAGAACCCTTCCACTTGTAATAGGTTGATATGGAGATATATAAAGACATGTAGTTAGTTTGCTTTCACTTCAATATCACACCTTTTGAGTTCCATAATGATGCTTATGTGCTTAAAGTACTCGGATTTTTCAAAGCACCATCTATGCATAGTATACATAATATGAAGAACAAAGAAGTAATAAAGAAACATATATATTTAGGTTTGGGGCTAAGTGATTATTTCAATATAATTTATTTCAAAATTAATTTGAAAATTTTATTTGTTAAGATTGTGCTTCACCTTTGAATACAAACTATGGAGGGATATCAATCCAAATAGATATGGTGGGAAATAACGAAGGTTATTTATATAGTAGATGCCCCACAATTGCATAAGTGGTTACATGACTAGAAAGGCTAGTCCTAGACTTCAGTGAACAACCTCTAGCTATGCACTTGAATAAAGAGCTAGGCTACATGCTAAATTTTAAAGTAAGGATGAGGATTTGTTGTGTGATATATAGTAATATTCATCATACAAAAATACAACATTGTGCTCTCATTGAAGAACATACTCGCGCTAACCTCATTTTGCGCGAGGAGACAACATTACTAGAAAATTTTCAAGGGAATGAGTGGCTCAGATTCCATATCCATACGCATGTGATACTACATTCGAGGTAAAGTGTTTTCTGCCATGAAGTGAACCTTTCAAAATTGACCCAAATGACCCTCCACTTAGAAGAATTATGAAATCTTTTTAATATCCTTAAAGAAAGGCATCATTGGAACATGATCATTAGAGAAAAGTCTAATAGCGCTAACATCACAAATATTCTTATTTTATTTAAAACATATATTAATGACAATCACATGAATCAAAATGTGCCTACAATGTAATCCTTGTTTTATTAAATTAATTCATCAAACTAGAGCAATATGGGTGGTTGTAATATAATCTTATTTTGAGGGAACAAGTAGTTCACCTTAGTGATCCTTTTGTTTCATTGAATCTACTATGATTTTTGAAGTTTTAAGCTATAATTTGTCATGAAAACAAAAATTTGAGAGGATATATTATTTATTTATGAATGGTTACTACAATAAAGTTTTCGGAGAGGGTATTGTAAAGTTTTTGGAGAGGGTATTGAAAGGATAATTTTTTTTTGTTCTTGACCTCAAATACTAGAATGATATGGTCTTACCAATTCAACATTGTATGCATTTTTTCCAAGGCTATGTCAACATGGGTCGTGGGAACATAGATCCATGCTTTTAGGTCATGATCTATATAACTCCACACAGAGCTAAGCTAGCTCATAAACACAAGTTTGCATGAAGCATATGTATTTAATATGTATTTAATGACTTCAATAATTCTACTATTCTTAAAGCATCAAATTTGTTTTAAATCTCTATTAGTGTTAATATCCTTCAAAAGTTTAGAAGTAATCAAATTTCATGACAAGTGGTATATAAGGTAGTACATTGATCTTAAAGAAAAATTGTGGAATCGTACAATAGGCCATTCATTCTAATTATCATGGATGCATCAATAATTGCACATAGTGGGAGGACAACACTCTTAAGGATAAAACCAATTCATCTAAGCTTTGCAAATGAAACATGATTATCTGGATGTATGGGACCACCAACTATATCCTATGTACTTGCACTATCATTTATCACCCACCACTACAAACACAAGAGAGGATCCATTATCCTTTGAAAATATTACAAAGGTCCTACTAGAGGTGTGGTCATTCCATGCTGCTAATAGTACAAGGCAATAGGAATGGGAAAATAGGACTCGAAGTAATGTTTCCCGACATTATTTGTCTATACAATTTTCAGAACACAAATGCTCATTTCTACATAGCTAAAACATACATACCCCCTCTATATTTTTTATGTTTAAGATGGCTTTCACAAGAGAAACATGATAAACCAGGATGTAAGTTCATATAGAGAAGAGGATTTTGAAAGTGAAATCAATACCAAATATGTTGTAGTAAAGTATATTATAAAAAGGCTTATTCTCCAAATAATGCATTCTCAAGTGAATCTATGTTTTGCAATTATATATGTTACAAAATTGAACTAATTCCCTTGAGACAAGGAGCTACCAGATTATGCTTGTCTATGCATTTTTTTTTTCATTTAGGGAGGCTTCAAAAAATCGCTCCCCATTGTATCTTATTTGTAAAACACAAGAAATACATAAATTCGTAACCTAATTGAATTCAACATAAACATCTCAAAGTATGTCTTAATTGTGTTGGGTGGAAATTGTACATAAGATATGAGCTTATTTATGTTTTTTTCATTTCCACAAATACCTTAAAGTGTCGTTGGGAATAGAGATGTATGTTTACATCAAGTGCACATCGAAAATGATTCAACAAGATTTAAATATGCAATTGTTAGCATTTTTTTCCTTGATAACTAGCAAATATTAAAAGAAATATGCTTAAAATGGATCAACCAATGATGAAAATGAAAAAAAAAATGTTTTCAAAGGAATGAACTTGAGAAGGCCTACTTGAAGACCTCTATAGACATGTAATCCTAGTTAGGATAATCTGAAGGCCTACTTGAGGACCTCTATAGACATGTAATCCTAGTTAGGATAATCTATAATAAGTGACAGAGTGCCGCACAATCCAAGAACAATACAATTTGCTTGTCTTTTGATACATTTATCATCTTCTTAGGCATGGTTAGTGCTAAAGAATGCTTATCTCGATTTAAAGTACCATAATAAAAGTCTAAAATAATAATGAAGAAATGAACTAATAAAATGTTTAATATAATATCAAATGGAACCATAGAATTGATTATATCACAACAATTCTAAAAAATGAACAAAATTAAAGTAAGAAAGAAAACAAAATCCAAGTATGAAAGAATTCCATTTATTTAATAACTAAATACAAGAATCTTGAGTCTTAATCATCATAACCACTATCACATTCATGATAGTATGAAAAAAGTTCATTTAATTAATAACTAAATACAATATTTTTTTTTAGTCTTTATCATCATAACCACTATCACATTCATCAACATAATCACTCTTGTATTCATAAAAGTAACCAAGTGTAAAAGAAACTCATAATAACGAAGTTTAAAACTCACAACTCCAAAGTAACCAAGTTTAAAAGAAACTCATAATAACGAAGTTTAGAACTCCATAAGGAACAACTCCAAATGATTTTAGAACTCCAAAAGTTCAAAATAACTAAGTTTAGAATTCCAATAAATTAAAATAACCAAGTTTATAAAATTTAGCAAGAATGATACCACTGTAGTCTACAATAGTAAACTGCTTAATTTTACAACCATTTTCATTAAAATAACCAAGTTTATAAAATTTAGCAAGAATGATACCACTGTAGTCTACAATAGTCAACTGCTTAATTTTACAACCATTTTCAACTATTGAATCAATAAATTAATGGATTCATTCTCCATCTCTATTAAATATTGTTTTCCAACTAATTTGTTTGTACGGTGTAAGAAGAATTTTTATGATTATTATGGACATCACATTAACATTCGTGGATCCAAAATTGAGCTTCTACAAGATACATATTGAAAGTGATGTTATTTTTCCATATCCAGTAACTACTCCAAAAGTTGGATCTATGAACTATTGTTTAACCCATTCCTTGAAGTATGTTTTCTCTTGAATCTATTAGGAGTAAAAAGGCATATAATTAAATCTACATATTAGAAATCCTTAATAAAAAAACAATGATAATAAAAATCTTGAATTTGAAATGCTTATAAGTCCATTTTGCACTGCTAATGAATTACAAATGGTGTATCTATCTCTTCTTTGTGCATTCTAGTGTGTTAAGTTCATTTTATTTTATTTCCATCCATTAACCATAGGTGTAATTCCTTTGGACATCTAACTTGTTACTTTGCTCAACTGCATTATAGTTGCTTATAGGTGCAATGTATCATTGGCAGGGTGCTTTCTAGCACATGAACTTCATTTATATTGATCACAGTGGATGGGAATGCATTGTCCAACTTATCGTTCACCATTGAATTTTGATATACAATAGAATCTTCTTTTGTCATTTGGAATATGGTGGCAATGGAACGGTATTAACTTTTCATCATCTATTTGACCAATTTCTAATAAACTGTAGAATCTTCATTTGTAATAGAAGGATTTTTATTATTCCTTTTCTCCTACTTAATTTACACAATAGAAAAACATGGTTAAAACTAATTAAATGAATAAAAAATTACATGAATGAAGGACACATTTCATTGAATTGAAACACTTATAGATATGTCCTCATTCCATGTAACTCCACCCTAACCATTTGCCTAACTCTTTTAGGGCTTCCCACTGGGTTTTGATCATGGTGTAAGTTTTATTTGATCCACATAAAATGCATTTTGTACATTTCATTATGTAGTTATTAATTAAAATCTATATTTTTGCTTTGTAATATTTTCTAGGAATCATTCCACTAACACATTCAAATACATTATTCATTTTTTGGATTATAAGATTGACATATCTTGTCTTCTAATAAGGAAATGTTAGAAAAATCTGAATGTGATCTAACATAAATTTCTCACTTGATATCTCATCAACAACATTCTTCCATCCGGGCATGTTGTTAAATAGATCCAACATAAATTATTTCTAACTTTCGGATTCACTAACCCTAGGTCGCTTTTTGTGCTCCTAATGAAATGTTGCAAAACTTCACATCTTGCAAGAATATTGGCCAACTCATCCTCAATAAGATTGACCAACTTTCCATTTAGATGGACTTGAAATTGATTTGGCAACTGAGAGATGTGGACTTTTTGATTGATTTTTTTTTGTTGAACTCATTCCATTAAGCATAGGTTCACTAATATTACCACATAAAAAGACATTTTTCAAGTCTTCATATAGTTTATGTGAATTTCTCTTCAAATTTTTAGGATAATGGTTTGTTCAAAGGAATGGAGGCATGAGAAGAAAAGTTGTTTGAATATTCTTTAGTTTTATTAGGTCTACCATGTTAACAGATAATAACTTATGGCCCACTAAGTTTGTTGTGTCACTTCAACAATGCTTTACAAAACAAAGAAAAACTAATTATGGTGAATTGTGATTTTTATGATGCCTTTGAGTGCATCTCTATGGTTGGAGTATCTTTAATGTTTTGTTTTCCAACTAAACATGCAACTAAACATGCAAGAAGGGACACATTTTGTGTGAAATTTAAATTTGCTTTGAATATTTGCATTTTCTTAATTCGATGGAAGTGACATTTCTTTGATCTAAACCAATATGTTTTAGGAAACTACACTAGTGAAAAAAAAAAAGTAAATAATTATATCTAAATAAGTTTATGAACATTTGAAATCACTTGGAACATAGTATATTTGTTTTTTCAATTATATATAATAAAACATGTAGCAATTTATTTGAATTGTATTCATGTTTTTGAAAAATCATGTTTTTTTAGGACATTAGTTTGTTGAATGGAATAGAGGCATGAGAAAAAAAGTTAGTTTTATTAGGTCCACCATGTCAATAGATAATAAATTCTTGCCCACTGAGCTTGTTGCGTCACTTCAAGAATGCTTTACAAAACAAAGAAAAACTAACTAAGGTGAATAATGATTTCTATGATACATTGAGTGCATCTTTATGGTTGAAATATCTTTAATATTATGTTTTCCAACTAAACATGCAAGAAAGAACACATTATATGTGAAATTTTTTCTATGAATATTTGTATTTTCTTAATTTGATGTAATTGGTATTTTTTTGATCTAAACCAATATATTTTAGGGAATTACACAAGTGAAAAAATATAAAGAATGATATCTAAATAAATTTAGAAGCATTTAAAATTAATTTAAGATGTCAATTTGAACTCATAGAGTCTTTATTTTTATATACCCATTTATATTTATATTTTATTTGTGTTGTGTAAATCACATATGTTGGAGGCTTTATTGCAAGTGCTATTGACATCTTCAAACATTAAGCTTCTAAAAATCAAAGTACACACTTTTCTATATGTTTAATAATAAGTATTGCTTTCACAATGGATATAATGTCACCCTAATCCATTGATTTAAGTCATTTTGTTACTTCATCAAATGGTTCAAAGTCTCAAAATTGTTTATTTTTTCTTATCTTTGAAGAGAATTAAAACATCTACTTGTTAAAAGTGACATGTACATTATTTTAATTATCGTGTTTTATTAATTTTACCATATGTTGTTCTATAATACTTTTATATAAATGTGTTTTGTGTACATAAAAAGGTTATTTTCAAAAAAGTAAATATATTAACTACATTATTAAGGTTTACATTTATGGAAATACCAAAATAATAATTTCATGTAATAAAACACACGTACATCCTCCAAGAACTATTAGATATCACAAACTTGAAATCCATAAAAAGGATTTAATATTGGTGTGGAAAGAAAACCACTTACACTCTAATAGAAGTTGCATGTTAACATGTTATATTTTACTCAAGAGCTTGAGAAGTAATTAACACTTTCTAAATATTCAATCTTATTTTTTTAAATGATGATGATAATTGAAAATTTAAGATTTCGAAATGAAAATTGAATAAGCATGCCAATATTTTGAAACAATGTATAGCTTCATTCTTTTTACTAACTTTAGCTTGAAGCCATAGGGTAGTAGGTGCAAGGGTTTTCTACAATTATAAAGGATAAAAAGAAGTTGAGTTTGCTTGGGGTCTAGGGATGGCATCAAATAACTAGGTAGAGGCCCTACTAGTATTCCAAGGTCTCACGTTTTTAGAGGAGCAAGGGATATTCCAAGCAAATGTAATTAGTAACTCATCCAGTATCATTCAACGTCTTTCACAAAAACAACCTCCACAAAATCTCAAACTCTCTCACATCCCCCAAAGGAAATTTAGTTTAAGCTAGTGCTTTGAGGAAATATCATTTTTTCAAGCATGAAGAACCCAAAATGTGCCCAAGCCAATTTAGGTGTGCAATTAGAAGACAACATTAAGTTAATGGGGGGAGGGGGGTGTCAATTTATGGCCCCCTCCCATAACTATTGAACATTTATGGAGATAATGCAAATCCAAGACAAATGTCACACCATGTTTCATGAATTTAATGAAGAATAAAGGACACAACCCACACCACCCCACATTGATCCTCAAGCATGCGACTTTTATGGATGATATGGGAAATGTGACAAGAAATGAATGTGTTAAATGTCAAAGCACTAGAAACTCCATTTTAGTTATGAGCAAAAACATTCCTCAAGTCTCCCTTTAAGAGCTTAAACATAAAGAGGATGACACTAGGTCTTTGTGGGTTGATTTGGTAATGGAAAACTTTTTATATCCCCTACAATGTAGTCACCTCTCTCCACAAAAAATATGGGGCACTATCATTGTTGTGTCTTATGCAACCTCCAAGAGGTCCAACATGGTCTACAACAATGTGAAGAGGAGGTGGATAAGGTGCAACATAGTGTGGTGAATTTGAACATGAGGTGAAATTGCTAACAAGAAGAAAATGAAAAGAAATGAAGTGTGGACAACCAAGTTTGTGACCACTATGTAATGAAAACAACTCCACTACTCTAAATGAGAGAGATGAAGAAAAATGAAAAGAAATGAAGTGTGGACAACCAAGTTTGTGACCACTATGTAATGAAAACAACAACTCAACTACTCTAAATGAGAGAGATGAAGATATTATTGACATACATGATTATTTCTCATCAACACTATCTAAAACTAGACTCCAAATTAAGTGTTCTCTCTCGTCCAATCAACAAAATTATCTTATTTGCAAATTCCTCCATATACCACACCCTCACTCCCTCACAACTTTTGTGCCAATAAGAAACCTCTCTATAAAGAAATGCTACAAGATCTCTAAAGAAGATCATGTATGCATTCTCCACAAGAAATGAAAGGGTTTAACTAAAACTAGTAACCATGTGGAGCATGCTAAAGCAAAAGCACATCTAGCAAAGCCAAACATGGCCTTTCAACTGGACTCAAATGGGTAAAACTTTTACTATTTCCACTTTTATAAGTTGCTATGTTATCAAATAATAGTTTTGTTTTTATCATGATAAAAAAATATTGTAATATTTTTTATAATAAATTACAATATTTTATTTAACTTTTGTATCATTGTTGATAATTTAACCATAACTCTTTCTAATATAAACTATTTCTAATATAAATAATAAAATATTGAAAGTGAAAAAGGTATAATTTAAAAACTAACCAATATTAACATAAGGAAAAAACAACTAAGAAAACATATAAAAAAAAAATTATTACTTTTGCAAATGGTTAAAAAAAATATAATGCAAGCAACGTTAAAGAAATACACTCTACATTATAGCCTCGCCACGCCATGCCTTAAACAATGTAATGGTTAAAAAAAAATAATGCAAACAAGGTCAAAGAAATGCACTCTACATTATAGCCACGCCATGGTAGTTAAAAGAAACAATGTAATATATAAATTATATTTTGAAAAGAATATTTTTATTCTTCCAGCGATATTTTCAAACCAACGTACATCACAAATTCAAAAGCTTCTTTTATTTTTATTAATAATAATGCTTTAAAATGTTTAAAGAATCTTCATTATGTGAATCTTATGAAAAATGTAGATGTATATTATTTTGCTAAGAGAATATTATATAAGGTTAGAATATAATAGTTTAAGATAATTGTTTTCTTTGTTTTTTAATTAAAAATAAAGATATATTTTATTAATATTCATGTAAATTAATTTAATTTTAGTCTACTATACAAAGTTTCTATAATTAAAAGCTTCGTAAAAATTATCATAAATAATTTAAATAAAATTTAAATATGAAACTTATACTACAAAATTCAATTATTACTATACAAACTTTCGGTAATTAAAAGTTTCATAAAAATTATGATAAATAATTTAAATAAAATTTAAATATTTCATAATTATTAAATGTATAACATATATTTTAGAATAGCTAATCATCATCCTATTCATAAATATTATCATGTAATCAACACAAAAATTATTACATTATATTCATAAATATTGTCATATAACAATTACTTAAAAAATGTTACATGAATAACAAAAATAACAATTTATATACACTATACCTTTTAATGACAACATTATAGAAAGATAGATAACATTTTTTTATTTTATGTCAAAATTATTATAAGAATAACAATCTCTAAAAGACGTTGGAGGAAAGATGTTGTGGGGACTCTGCAAAAGCCCCTAGCTACAGGTTCACATGGGGACTCACTACTTGCGACCTCCGGTTAATCCAGCACCTCTTGACGATGCAATTTTTGTTTTTATCCATGTTTACCATATAGGAAGGTGAATTAGTTAATATGATAGAGGAGGAAGAATTCTTGCACTGCTTGGATTATTCTGAAGAGGAATCAGACAACCAACAGATCTGGTCGGTGCCAGGTGGCCTTCACTCCGAGCCCGCTCCCGAAATATTGGACGGTGAAGTAGTGATTCCATGCTCCAACTCTAGCTGTCAGGTTGGAGATATGGGACAGAGGGAAGATTTTTCTTCTAGGAATCATGGTTCGGACGAGCTAGGGTCGGTTCGGGATCCCGCAGCTATCACCTTTGGTAGCTTCTCATATCACCCACCTGGGAATCTATCTGAGTGGCTCTACACGGAGGCTCACCAGTTTGAGGGCACTTCTGACAAGGGTTATTCTCTGGAGATGCCTTTTGAGGGGCTTTGGCCAAATTAACCACCTTATGTTGCCTTTGCAAAGGATTCTGGTCAAGTTGCTAGTGGTCCCACTCGATCGATCTCATAGGTTGGGATGGATCTACCCCACAGGGGATTCAGAGGATGCTATATAAGGGTTGCAGATTAGCCATGATTTGGGTAAGTTTTATTCTCTTGACCCATCAAATTCCTTGATCTCCTCTCATCAGTCTATGTCAAAATCGGAAGGAGTTGTGCGATTGAGGAAAGGCACCTCCCATCCTGTTAAGTTATAGGAAGGTCGTGGACAGACCCTGGGCTCAAGGACTCCGGAATTAGGGCACAAATCAAAATCCATGAAGTCACAGAAGACTAAAAAATCCCAGGCAAGCATCAAACTAGTGTCAAAACCCGAAAAAAAATGGTGCTCAGAGATGATATCATGCTTCCTCATGTCCCACAATTGGTGGAGACGACGGTAGTGGGAAGGACTAATGGGCAACACCTGGGGATAAGTTTGCTGCGAGAGTGGGTAAACTTTTCATGGGTCGGAAAGGTGGATTGTTTGCCTAAAATGCAAACCCTGTCAAACGGTTGGTTTATGTTTAGATTCCAATCTCAGGCGGATGCTACCAAGATCTTGAAAGCCCCACGATGCTTTGATTTCTCGTCGATGTTGTTGAAGAGATGGACAGCTTTATTCGACGCCAATCACGAAAGGATAGATGAGCTCCCTATTTGGGTCTGCCTCCCTAGATTTCTAGTGGAACTCTGAACACCGAAGGGTTTCGAATACCTGGGGAATGCACTAAGCAGATACATGGATGCAGACATGTCTTTCAAGAGTTCTGAAAAATGTCTATGACACACATTTTCGTTTCTTTGAATTTACGTAGGGGCCTCGCGGAGGAAATCGAGTTATCGTGGGGAGACAAGTTCATTATGCAAAAGTTGGACTATGAAGGGATCCCCTTCAAATGTCGTAGGTGCCACAAAGATGGGCATAATGCTAGTGAATGCCATCTTCCTATGTGGGGGGAAAAGATCCAAGGGCTAGCGGGGTCTAGCTAGAAGAAGAGAGGTGCCTCACATTTTGGGGAGGCTTCTTTTGAACCCTCAGCGAAAACTCGGTAAGGCGAGGCATAAGGATTTTAGAGCTTTGTCGGATAACACAATTATGAGACAATAAGACATGCTTCAACCACTGTAGCCCAACAAAGAGGAAATTTCATCTTGGGATCCAGACCTTGTTGAAGAGACTTCTAGGATGATACAAAAAGGTGTCGAATCACAATTGGGTATGCCACCCCGTTGCCCTCCATCTTTCAATTTTTTCTTTCAGTCTTTATCTGTTTTGGGTAAAAATTGGATGGAATCACTGAAGAGTCTCCCTTCTCTTCTGGCATCCTCCCAACGTTCACCTCTATCCCAATCTGTCCCTCCTCTAGCCAACCTTTCCTTTTTATCCCAATTAGACCAAAACTTCCACTTCCCCTTAGATTTGTCATCGGACTCTTCCACTGACTCTGAAGAGAATTTAGTGTTTTATCAATTGAGAAATAGGCACATCCCAACGTTGGGAGACATCAATCATAGGATGAACGGCTTGGGATTGAATCCTACTCCACCTATAGGGAAAGGACGGTGCAGATGGTCCAATCTCTCAAAGGCCCAATCGAGGGCCACCTTGGATATGCCAGCATGAAGACAAATCTCCATCATTGGGGCCCTTAGAGTAGTGCAACCCCTGGTTTGGGTTCCTGTATGAAGATCCTTACTTTCAATTGTAGGGGTGTGGCAAGCCCAGGGAAAAAATTCGCTCTCCAAACGCTGGTGGAGTCAACTCAACCTGATATTGTTTTGCTTCATGAAACCTTGGGGGA
The DNA here is from genome assembly GCA_009831015.1 of Picea engelmannii. Taxonomy (NCBI): domain Eukaryota; kingdom Viridiplantae; phylum Streptophyta; class Pinopsida; order Pinales; family Pinaceae; genus Picea; species Picea engelmannii. The sequence continues at coordinate 87,682 of ML810152.1, forward strand.
TTCTATCCAAGTGATCCCCCTTTTGGGAAAAAATTGCAAGGGTTGGAACTTTATTGTTTTGGACTCTAGAGGTCACTCTGGAGGACTCGCGATTGGATGGCACTCAAGATATATAAAATTAATAAGTGACTGGGGATTTAATTCGGGTCTCGAAATAGAAGTATTTGTGGAAGAATTGGGTTCTTGTCTCACAATCTTAAATGCGTATGGGCCTTCCCTAGACTGTATACTATTTTGGGATAATTTATTCAACAAAACATTTCTGAAATCTGAGGACCTCATATTGGGAGGTGACCTCAAGTTCTCCTTAGGACCGGTTGAATCCTGGGGACAAAGAGATCATCCTGACGCCCTTTCGGACTACTTTAGGCATAAAATAGTTGAGGCAAAACTTCTAGATATCGCTCCTATCTCACTAAGACCAACTTGGAGAAATAAGCGCATTGGAGAGGACTTTATAGCCAAGAGGATTGACTGCTTTCTTTTAGTTGAATTGTTGGTGGAGTCTCCATTTATTTTTACACAATGGGTGGGTACAGGAGGTGATTTTGATCATCACCCAGTCTTCATGGAGGCTTCCAGGAGACCAATGAAACCAACAATCCCATTCAATTTTAACTCAGCGTGGCTCCCGGAAGAGGACTTCCTGAATTTGGTCAAGGAAGTTTAGATCCCAATCAGTCAGGAGGGCAGGGTTGCAATTCATTTTGTCCAAAATATAAAAGACTTAAAAATGCCACTATGGAGTGGGCCAAAAAGAAAAAACAAGAAGATGAGCAGGAGCTTATAAACAATGAAGCAACAATTCAGACACACTATGAATCAGAAGGTGGTCATACAACACAAGAATCAAAAGAAGATTTGATTACTCTAGAGAAGGCCAAAAATAAATTCTTAGAAGCAAAGGAGGCAAAATGGCGTTTAAAAAGTAGGGCACTTTGGCTGAAGAAAGGAGATGGAAATACAAAATTCTTTCAAGCATATGCAGAAGGGAGGAAAATGGCAAAACACCATATGAAGCCTAAAGGAAGAAAATGAAAGGGAACATTCCTCCTTTGAAGATCTGACTAATCTGGGCACAAATCATTTCAAAAACTTATTCAAAGTTGGCGACCAAGTTTCCATTGATGCAATTGTCATGTTAGCTTTCTTTTTCCCACGTTTTGTAGAGGAAGCAAACAACAGGGAACTCATGGCAGAAGTCACATAAAAAGAACTAAAAGAGGTAAAACATAGCTTCCAAAAAGATAAGAGTCTAGGTCCAGACAGTTGGTCTATGGATTTCTTCACGGGTCTTTTTTATTTTATAGGGAAAGACATTCTCAAGGTGGTAGAGGAATCTCGTATAAATGGATTTATGCATCCTCCACTCAATGCCACATTTATTGCTCTAATCCCAAAAACTGATGCACCGTAAACTTTTGAGGATTTGAGACCCATCTCCCTCTGTAACAACATATATAAGGTGGTGTCAAAGATTATAAGCAGAAGACTAAAACCCCTATTGTCCAAATCAATCTCTCAAGAACAATTTGTTTTTGGGGAATGCCAACAAATTCACGAAGCCATTGGAATGGCCCAAGAAACCTTACACGGCATGAAAACAAGGAAGACTAAAGGAGCAGTGGTAAAGATCAACCTCTCAAAAGCATACAACAAAGTAAGTTGGTTATATATCAGAATGTTGCTTACACACTTGGGATTTGAACTACCCTTCATAAACTGGATTATGAGTTCCCTGACGACTATCTCCTTTGTAATCCTCATCAACGACGCTGCATCAAATTTCTTCTCAACTGAAAGGTGTAACACCCTGTTTCCCCCAAATTTGTAATTAATCCTAATACAGGAATTACCATGCTAAAGCATGATGAAAATGTAAATAACATTATGAATTTATATTACAGAACTGCTGAGAGGGGATGTGCAGAAAAAGAGACCACG
>ML810152.1:99442-141708 GCA_009831015.1 Picea engelmannii
CATCATTCCTCTAAATGTGTTGGATCTTGAGATCCTTCTGGATCTATGGCAAGAGATCCCTTCTCCTGCAAATACTCTTTAGGGTTTAACCATTAAACATATGTGAGTACATACCTCGGATAGCATTTGCAGGTAGTGGCTTCATCTGGTAGCAGCAGTAATCATTACCAAAAACTTCAAGAGTGATTGCAACTGGTTCTACGACTGCAACTGCAACAGGTACTGCAACTGCAACTGCAACAAGTACTGCCATTGCAACTGCAACTTAGGGTTTTATGAGGAAACCCTAAATTTTCAAACTTCAAATTTTGAAATTCTGATCTAGGGGATAGGTGCGCTGAGCTGAGGCGAGTTAGCTGGTGTAGTCAAATTTTCGAAAATCCAACTTTTACCCCTTCAAATCTGATCTGCGGATTTCCGGATTGGTGCTTCTGGTTTTCTGGTACTTCTGGTACTTCTGGTTTTCTGGTACTTTGTGAAACTAGGGTTTCACTTTCCGGGAGATCTAGCCACTGAAAATGTGTGCTCTAAGTACCAAAATGATCCTTGGGGGAGGGCGCAGCTTTCTAGGAGGTTAGGGAGCTGAAAAGAGATATTTTTTCAAAACCCTAATTTTTGGGTACGGTAACAGTGACGTTTTTCCTCTTGCGAAATATGCTTCCTTCAGGTTGGCTCTGATACCATGTTAATGTTTATGTCATTATTATAGTTCTTTGCATTTCAATAGATAAGAGCATCATAAAAACAAGATCACTGAGAAATACACATTCACAAGAGACACAACATTTATCCTGGGAAACCCTCTAGGGGAAGAAAACCCAGCAAAAACTTTCTTATCATAAATAGCTTATACAATGTTCAAGAGATAACTCAAACCAATACAGATAGTCCTCCTCAAGATATGTGCCACTCTTCTCCTCCTCTCTCTGGTAATTGCAGCTTGCCTCATAAGAGAAATGGGCAAGTGAGTTGTGTGTTTGAAGTGAGGTGCTAGCCTCTTATTTATACAAGATTGGCACGTGTGAAAGGTCACAACTGGCAGGGCCGACCTCTCACTCTGGGTAGGTAAACCCACCTTTAATTAATTCTGGGTCTTCCATGATAACTATTGGGGCCGACTTCTTATTCTGCCCTTTGTAATTGTTCGATGACCAATCCGCAAAAGGGGATTTGGTCCTTATACAATTACCGACATGATTAATCCACAATGGGGATCAATCCAATAACAATAATAATAATAATGACATGATTAATCCGCAATGGGGATTTAATCCAATAATAATAAGAATGTTCTTCGCAGTTACATTATTTCAGCAGACTATTCCCCCACACTGGCCACAAGGGGAATCGTTGTCTATGGTACATCAACAATCCATCGAATCATTTTCATTACAAAAATGACCGTTCGATCTGGACCATTTTCTGAACTAAAAAATCCTTGTCCGTCAGAAATCTCAAACCACTTTTCGAACTGGAAAGGAACTGCTCATCCTGGACCATTTTTCAAACTAAAAAATCATTGTCCATAAATCTATAACATATCAATGCTCCATCCCAACCTGGGAGTCATCTCTTCCCTTTTCAATAAGGAAGTCGTCTCCACGAGCTCCAACTTGTTTCTTGAGTATAAACTCTTTCATCTTGGATACAGGCTTTACCAAAATATCTACTTGTCTGCTCATCTGTGGATATATATTGGAGAACCACTTCTCATTTCTCGACCTTATCACGGAGAATGAAATGCTTGATCTCAATGTACTTCAGTCTTTCTGGAACACTGGTTTTCTCTGAAGGCTTCATATAGCTCTGATCATTTTAGTATATCATAGTTGGATTTAGTTATTTTGTTTCCTACTAGCTCATAACATTATGGAAAAACTCAAACTAGAACATATTCAGGTGGCACTTCTTCTGTCATCATGAGTGTCTGTCATGGATTAGCAATCCATCATTCTGGACTTCTAAGTAACCATTCAGATACAATATCTCTGTTATAGAAAGTTTTAACCACGCTTTTGTTGTGCATTAGAGGCTCTGCACCAAATTGTTTGAATTCATACAAGACCTTCTTCCCTCTGCATACAAGAGTCTCTTTCCGGGATACCTCAAAGGCTTTGAGGTTGCTCTACATACACTTCTTGTTCAATTACTCTGTTGAGGAGAACATTCCTTACATTCATCAGATGTAAACTCCAACCCATGGATATAGCAGGAGATATAATGTCTCAGGTAGAGGCATGTTTGGAACAAGCTATCATCATAGTCCTCTCCCTCCATCTAGGAGAACCTTTAGTTCTAGATATTGCAATGCTTCCATACATTGTTCTTCATCACAACTTCCATTTCTTCTGTTTGATTGCTTCTAGTGGGTTCATACCAAGTTGGTAGTCTTGTGATTCTCAATATAATGACTAGTTGTTTTGGTTTTTCTTTCTCTCTTGGAATATTCATGTTCTTTTTCATGTTTCTCTTTAGCTCTTGGGTCCATAGAGTTTTTCTATAGATTCCATGCCCTGAAGATTCCAACTTCTTCTAAAGTCAAACTAAACACATGATGTTTTTTATGTCTATTACCATCAATGGGAACATGGATAGATACTTCATAATCTTCAATGGATCATATTATTTAGGATTAGCTCCCTCCTAATCCTTGCTTCATACATGAATGCATGCTCTTCTTTTTGAATTATATAATCAGCTCCCTCCATCTAAGAGAGACCACGCTTCCGTTTGCATCTTTATTTCCTTCTGCAAAGTGTCACAAGTCTCTTTCTAATTTCCTCTTGAATGTTGACTTCTTTATGTTTTTACTTCTTCCGAGTTTCTTCAAGTTTGATTATGATTTCGACTTATCTTACAGCTGTTACTTATGTTAATAGCTTCCACATGAATTGTTACCAAGGGTCGTTGATGTACTTCATCCTTTCATGTGTATTGCCTGACTTGTAGTTATCGTGATAGCAATCCTTATCTTGTTGTTCTTCCATAGGTATTGTTTCTCTTTGAACATCTCATCTTCTAAGAAATATATATGCAAAATATGTACAAAAAGTATGTAAACATGGTATGTACAAGAATTATGAAGAATATTGTTACCTTGTCTTAAGAGAAGAACTTTGTTTTATCTTGCTTGGTCTTCTTTGAGGATTCCCTTTCTTCGTCCACTGATGTTTCGTGTGTTTCCTTCCTTTTCTTTAGCTCGGGACAATGATTTTTGTAGTAACCATATTTTCGACAGTTGAAGCTTTATATTTTTGACATATCTTTCTCTTGATCTGGCTTCTTCCTTGAGCCAAACTTCCTTTTATTCCTGAAATTCTTGAACCTCGTTGTGAAGGCTTGATCATTGTATTTCTTTTGAAGTTTCTCTTTTGCATTAATCCTTGATTCTTCTTGTGTACAACAACTCCAAAGTTCTTCAAATGTAGGATACTCCTTCCTTATGTTCATGCTTGCAACAAATGCATCCCATGTCTTAGAAAGACCATTGAGTACTATATTTACCAGTGCCTTTTCTGAAATGATCTCTTCAATAACTTGTAGTTGATCTCTTAACTGAGAGATCATCACAAAGTATGATGTTATGTTGTCATCATCACTCATTTTCATGTCACGGAACTCATTCTTCAGACTCATTACTTGCCCAATGTTTCTAACTGAGAAGAGGTTTGTTAAAGCATCGTACATCTTCTTAGATGAGTCAAGATGGGAGATGTAGGGTATCAAGAGGTTTTTTATAGAATCCACTATGATACTCATGGCATTGATGTCATTGTCTTTGAACTTCTCCATAACTACAACATTTTGAGATTCATTTTATTTTCCTTCTTTGAACTATGGTTCCATGATATTTCCTTTCACGATGTCCAACACTTTATTCTTGGCAAGAATGAGGTCAATCCTTGTCTTCCACGCTATGAAGTTAGAAGCTCCTTCTAACTTGTTTTCTGACTTCATAGAATAAGTCATAACTGCTTTGACTTGGTCAACCCTTGATTTTGACCAAAAACTGACATCTTAGCTTGTTGAGAGTACCAAGAGATGTGTTAGGCTAGAGCGCACTAGTCTATCCAAAAATTAGATCAATCTCTTCACTTAAGGTGCCCCAACGAGAGGTTTAGGGTTTCATTGCCGACAAAGAATTATTCCAAAAGCAAACCCTAAGCTTAATAGCTAAACAAAATAGTGCACCTCTCTCTAGGGACAAGAATAACTAACATTGATCAAAGAGTCCAACCCTAGAAAACCTAAAATGCAGATTGCAAAACTGCCAACTTGTGCACAAACTGGCCTTATTTATATTGTTTCTACCAGACTACTTGGACCAACTTCTCATTCTAGCTCTCAAATTAACCCTTCTCACTTCTAGGTATCCAATCATTACAAAAAAAAATCAATTTTATTGATATAACTCATTATAATACATAAAACATGTATAAAAAGCTATTGTTCTATTTGATTACAAATATCATCTTTTCTCCAAATGTTAATATACATTAATGTATAACATTTTTCCAAGAAATATCATCTTATAGTCTTTAGATTGAAGAACACTTTTAACATGAGCAAAATTAAAATGTACTTGGGCTTGGGTGGCTTTAATACACTACCTTTATGCATTAAGGGGATTGTTTGATGAAAGCAAATTAACTTTTCATCCAAGTCTCATAAATAGTTAAGTGAGATGTGTTTTTTTAATAAATAGATGGTTAATATGGAATATTGGTTTTTCTACATATAGACAATTAAACCATCTTTTTGGTCTTATAGAATGACTTTAAATTACTTTTAGCTAGTTAAGAATTACTCTTCCTATTCTAATTGGTTTTTTTGGTCTTATAGAATGACTTTAAATTACTTTTAGCTAGTTAAGAATTACTCTTCCTATTCTAATTGGTTAAGGACTAATTTTTCTTCGATATAAAAAAACAAATTCATTATGGAAAATGAGTGCAAGTTTGTACCTTATAAAGCAATACCAAATTATTTTCAGATATTAAGTTTTGTTTACACACAATGATGCAATAACATGTCAAATTATCAAAATAATATCTATAAGTAGATAATCTTATTATTTTTTTAATTCAAATAATCTAAAGTGACATGTTGAGATTTTAATCAATATATTGTTAAAATTGCTTTGAGCGGTATTGTTAATCTAACTTTGTACCCTAAAAGTTAAAATTACTTTAAACCTATTATTGTTAATCTGGCCTTACCTTATTAGTCTGGCCTTGTACCCTGCAAATTAAAATAAATTTGAACCTTATTGTTAAGGTGGCCTTGTACCCTACAAATTGAAATTGAATTGCTTTGCCCCAGACATTGATTGAATTGCTTTGAGCCTTATTATTATTGTCAATCTGGCCATGTGCACTAAAGAAATGCAAAGGCTTGCGCTGGGCACCATCTCATCTGATCAGTTCAATTGCTCAATTCGGTATTGGAAATTTTTATTTTCATGGTAATAACTACTGTGTTCAATGCACATCAGGAATTTTTATTTTTGTGGTAATTACTATTGTACGTTGCACCAAAAGAACAATGGTGAGCACCTAAGCAACATAGGTGATATCATGTATCACTAGTGGTTTTTCAATATACTTATTACTGAAAACAATGCAATGAGTTCAACCATTTTTCAGGGGCCGAGTGAAAAACAAAACAGAAAAGAGATATATGGAGTAAAATAATACATTATCCAATCCAATACTTGTTCTGGTGAGAAATCGGTTCCTCTGGGAAACAGAGGAAGCACATATATATAGATTAATGCACCCTATCCATTGCACTAGTTCAATACAAACAACATATAGTAATATAGTACAAGATTCGGCAGGCAACACAGATATCTTCCCCAAAATTGAACCAGAAAATAAAATTAACCAAAAACCCTAGAGATGAAACAAGTGAAGACAGATGAGTTGGACGTTAACCGCCAAAGCCGTAGAGGGTTCTGCCCTGCCTCTTGAGTGCGTAGACGACATCCATRGCGGTGACAGTCTTGCGCCTTGCGTGCTCAGTATAAGTGACGGCGTCTCTGATAACATTCTCCAGAAAGATCTTCAATACTCCCCTGGTCTCTTCGTAGATGAGTCCACTGATACGCTTGACGCCTCCTCTCCTGGCAAGACGCCTGATGGCAGGCTTGGTGATGCCCTGGATGTTATCCCTCAGCACCTTCCTGTGCCTCTTCGCTCCTCCCTTTCCCAAACCCTTCCCACCCTTGCCGCGGCCAGACATTGTTGTTGTTTTCTTGTTTCTTCGAGACTGAGGGCCTTTCAAATCAAACTCGCTCGCTGCAATTCGAACCCTACACGCCACAGCAGACTTCCTCAACACGGTTCTCCATGCCACTGGCTCATCATTATTTTTTTATAGGTATTCAAGTCCGTATTCGCCGCTATGTCGTCTGCTCCTGACCGTCGGATCTGTCCGCCAGAGATGGTGATCCGTGGGTGCCAAAGAAAGGAAGGAGATGATCCGTTTCTCACTAATTTGCTTTAGAAACTACCAAGGCGTTTTAAGGGAAACAAAAGCTCCACTATGCATGTTAATTATCTATGAATAGGATTAAAGAAAATTAAGAGAGTAAAAATATAAATACTATATTATTTTGACATTTTTTTTTCTCAATCTTTCATTCAAAATATAAAAATACCAAGTTCTCTAAATGTAATAACTCATGAAAATAAACTAGTATACCCCAGGGAAAAGGAAATACCGAAGTGAATGAGTAGCATATGAAAATAAACTAGCATACTCCAGGGAAAAGGAAATACCGAAGTGAATTGAGGAGGTGGGTGGTTATATTGTTAAAGAGGGTGGGGTTTGGGACCTGGGTTGACTTAGAGAGTGTTGGTGGCAAAATCTACAGGGTTTTTCATGTGTTTTAGGTCCCACATAACACAAAACACAAAACAAAATAAAGTCAACATATGACCCTTGGCAAGGGAAAGAGAATGAATTTCCAATTCTATGCATCAGAACAAACCATTATGCATGCATTCTAGAGCCACGCATATAAAGTTCAAGTTGATGATCAAACTTCAAATTCATTCAACAAAACACTCGAAAAACATGAAAAGACACTTAACTAAAATTGAAAAACGATTCCTCAAAAGAACAACTAAAGATAATACAAAACTTAAAAGAAAAGTTGTCTTTGAAAATCACTGATGAGAGAAGCCAACATTATATTCTAGAAGAAAAAACTACTCTCCCTGTTCAGTTGAAAATAAAACATTGAAAGCAGTTAAAATAATCTACTTACACGTTTCTCTTAATTGCAAACCTAGTCCTTATGTTAGGCCATTCATCAAGGGTCAATTCTCCTCAAAGGCAACTATTTCACCCAACCAAAATTGTAATTTCTCTATTTGAATATAAAAGTAATCCTTAAATTAAAAACAAAAAACAAAAATAATGATCACAAAAAAAATCTCGATTAAAAAACATAGCCCAGCGCAAAAACATATGTCTATCCTCAACCGTTAAACCGCCCGGTCGAAGATCCGAAGACTCGCAGCCAAAATGCATCAACATATAAGCTCTGCTAGAGTTCATGGCCATTTCCTCCAACAAGTTCTGTATCATTTCCACCAAATCACTCAGTCACCTGTAGAGTGGGAAATACATCGTGAAGGGAGCGACTGAGAAGCAGAGAATCGATACCACCTCCAACAACTCTTTGGTCTGATCGCCTCTTTCTCTTTTCCTTCTTCACATTTATCTATAAGCGAATGGGTGTCGGTAGAAGAGAATACACGTGTTATGAGAAGAGTTGTTATTGCAAATTAGATCGACGAAGTGAAGTCGGTGGAAGAGAATACACGTATTAAGAGAAGAGTCGTTATTGCAAATGAACAAGTGTCAAATTCTTATACGGTTTGGACAGATGACGAAGGTCGAGCAGAACCTCCCCTTATATAACACCTTCGATGTAAGTCTTGTGCCACAAATCCATCGTCATTCACTCCTGCATATACATTCATCCATTTCATTATATTGCCCACCATTCATTTCTTTATATTTTTTATCTGGAAAAAAGCACCATAAATTACGACATCTTTTTCAAGTGAAACTACAGAGTAACAATACCTAGAAGTTCTTGTGAAATGAAAGATTTACAAGACTCTAGACAACAACTTCATATTCCAAATGTAGTAGTCTAAACGTTCTACGAAATGATTCATTTTCGGCAAAAAAATTTAGGGACATTTGTCCAAAATTTGGTAAGAAATTGTTAGATCCACATATTTGAGTGATTATTTATGTATAATCCTAGTGCCACGTGGGTATTTCAGCATGTTGAATCCATTTCTACATTCATAAATGGATTTTAAACGACAAAAAAATAATGATAGCAAAAAAAGTCATTTCTTAGAACAATTAAATAACGCCTATTCCAAATTAGTTTTATTAAACAACTTTGGATTTTAAATTAATTTTACTAAAAATCTATATCGTAGACTTTGAGCTTCATCCATACCAGGAATGATTGCAACAAAATATAAAGGTGAGTATCTAAACAGACCTGATAGGACAAGGTGGGTATCTAAATAGACATGGTAGGACTTCATCCATTTCAATAGGCTAGCATTGATTGCAATATAATATATAAGTGGGTATAAAAACCTTGCAACATAAAAAAAATTGAAAGAGTACAAAATGAGAAAGTGAAAAGGTATATTTGCATAATACACACTGAGTTATTCAAGATTTAGTACAAAACATGGTACTTAAGAATTAGGTTACATTGAATTAGCCCTTCAAAATTTAATATAAAATAAGTTAAAAAAAACAAACTTTATTTATTATTCAATTATGTAAAAAAAATTAAAAAGATTATTACGCTGAAAGGCGTACACTTATTGACAATGGGCACAATTAATGATCTTTTAATCTTAAATTCTAATCTAATGGCTAAGCATTGAAGATGTTGGCATATTCTTAGTCGTCCTCCAAAATCAATGCTTCGGATTTATTGTTTATAACTTCCTTGCATTTATGAAGGCATCTGTTAACATGTTTACTTTTTAACATTTACCTAATCACATTATAAATTTACTGTAAAAATACATAATTGCCACGTTCAAATGATTAAGGAGGATTAAAATATACGCAGGCCACGTTTATATCATTAAAAAACACTCTGCACACGTTTCATTTTGGTGTCACTCATTCATTTTTTATATCTGAAAGGTCGTTTGATGCCACAACTTGCACGGACGTTTAATATTCACTTGTCGGCTCAGTCACGGCTCTTGTTTCGAATGGAACCCTTTCGGCATTCTCCAGCCGCAAGTCGGTTGTGCTAGTATATATGATAATTTATATTAGTTGTAGAATTGTGTATTTTGGTTTTATATATGAGGTTAAGGTAGGATGATTATATAAATTATATAATTTGAAAGGTGAATTTTTATAATGTAAATTAGTAGGATATGAGTTTTTATTAGATTTATATTTGGGTTAAAACTATTTTTTTTTGGCTTTGTTTATATTTAGTTAAAAGTTTGTTTTAATATACCAAGACAAAATTCTAGGTATTGGAAGCCCTTCTTTGCTCTCACAAGATCTCTTATTAGTTCTGAAAGATAAGAATATCAGGTACCTTTATCAAGCCAGGGCATAGAATTTGCAGGGATGTTATATTGCACGGTGGAAAAGTAGCTTGGATTTGGGCCTTTCGGGGGCTCTAGCAAATGAATGGAGTTCCTTATGTAAGGTTTTAATTGGTTTGGGGGTTCACCTCCAGCATAGAGAAGACCTTCTAATCTAGACTGGTGGTGATAACTCAGGTTTACTTTCTGTTAACAATGTTTATAATGCCTTACAAGAAAAAAGTGTCAACATCAGGTAATTGGTTGGAGGAGGTAGTTATGGTCTTGGGATATTATATTAAAGATTAGATTGTTCACATGGCTTGTTGTGGAGGACAAAATCTTCACTTGGGATAATCTTATCAAAAAAGGTTGGGAAGGACCAAGCCTTTGTCTGCTATGCTCTCGGGCTCTGAAATCTGTCTTGCACCTTTTTGTCAATTGTTCCTTTACTCTTCAGGTGTGGCAGAAGTTTTACTATGCTCTCCATACTAACACATCTTGGGAAGGTGACACTTTATCAGATTGTTTCGCTAGCTGGACAAAAAAAGAGTGGACCTACAGAACCCTGCCCTCCTTGGCCTGCTGGTGCATTTGGCTAGAAAGAAACAAAAAATTCTTTGAAAACCGTAATCCTTCTTTTCAGATGGTGATTCAAAAATCTTTGGGGTTGCTAAAAACTGCAGAAGATAGGGGGTCTTAGAATGGAAAGGGTCATAGGATCTTAAAGACTCTTGTTTTTACTTTGCCAATTGTGGGGCGATTTGATGGTGCAACCCAAGAAAATGGGAATCTGAGTGGGGCAGGGGGTGTTACAAAAATCAATGAGGATACTATCTACAAGTGGATTTTTAATTGTGGTCCTGGTACAAATTCAAGGGTTGAACTATTAGGTGCATGGGTGACTTTAACTTTGGCAATCCACTTGGGACTAGATCAGCTACAAGTTTTTGGTGATTCAAAAGTTGTAATTGAGTGGCTAAATTGCAGGGGAAACTTGAATGCAACTGCTCTCTTGGGATGGAAGGATAGGATCAAGAATTCAATCAAATCCTTCAGTAACATCAGATTTGAACATTTACTAAGAGATCGGAATATGAAAGTGGATATTCTCTCCAAAAAATCTCTGCAAGCTCCAGAAGGGATGGTTACATTCAACCAATGGATTGAAGGACGTGAGGGTCCTTCATACAATGTACATCTCTATTAATGATCTTGGCTCTTCCATTTTGGAGATAGTTTTTTTTTTGTTCTTAGAAATCTTTGTATTTCCTTCGTAAATTTTGGTGGTAAACTTTGTTGTTGTTCTTGTAAAGATGTTATCTTGTTTTAATGTGGAAGCACTTTAGTATGGACCTGATACACTTTTTCTTTGTAGAGATGGATGCTTATCTCACCTTTTAGAAGGAACACCTTTTTTGGTGGGGCCTGGAGTTTTTTACTTTAGCTTGGTTGGTTATCTCGTCGATGTTACAAGTACATGAAAACACTATATATTTTAATATATTGGGAAAATTTTTGTTGGAAAAAAATGTAAAAAAATAAGTTAATTGTACACGATCTAAAATATTTGACAAAAGTGGAAACTACCTTCCAAATACTTTATATAGAAATATTGAAATAATATCAATAAAAACTATTAATAACCTAAATGTAAGAGCATTTTTCCTCATAAAAATCATATAATTTATGTTAAATTTTTATTAAGTAATTTTCAAAAATATATATACTTTAACAAATCACATAATATGATCATTTGTGCTCAATTTATGCTAATTTCTGGTAAGGTAGTTTCAATTAAAAATAGAAAAAATTAATATGATAAATCGACCATTTATGTTAAATTTTTATTGGGTGTAGTATCCATTAAAAAGAAAAGAAAAAGATAATTCAATAAAAAATTATACTTGAATTGCAATCCAGCCGAGAGAAATTAAGGATGAGATATATGCTACCATGTCCAGTATACCCAGCAAGGAAGAAGCACATGAAATCAAAAAACATGAAAAATAGATTAGTTTCTAGAACTGATTGAGCTTGACCACTAACCAATAAATAAAGTAAAAAAATTTAATTTGTGTTTCTCTAATGCAGGTCCTGATAACTATAGTTATTTTATCTTGTGACAACTTTTGTAGCTGCTCCAGACCTTGTAATTTGTTGTTGACTTGGATAATATGTATATCAAAAACTTAGAACCCACTGATAAAAGATCCTAAGATCCGACGAGGACGACACAAATAGTGCAATTGAAGTATAACAGTGTACGCAACCTATGGGGTGGGGTATTTTTACTACATTTTCGAACTTTAAAGAACTGACTAAACAACCATAATCTCATCGAGCCCAGTAATATGGCTCTTTCGAACTATTTATGATCCCATTCATACAATTAAAGCAAGAAAGCGATAAATCAGATTTATGCATGTAAATTAGAGCAAAAGATTAAATACCAACAGTTGTGGAACTATATATACTTCCACCAAGATCCTGTGCAGGTCGATTCCCAGTGATGACAGTCTAAGTGATGCCATCTCTGAGTAGCATCAAGTTGAACTTAGTTGAAGGAATCCTAACAATCTCTTCATACACCCCTGTTCTGATATATATTATGAACCTCATAGAACAATAGTCTGGTGCGTTGTCCACCGCAACTTCAATTGTTGAATATGGGGAGGAGCCATCCTTGGAAACTGTTGGATTAGGAACAATCTCATTCATTGTTGGAATATTTTCATGCATAAGGGATAGCCATTTCTTGTTAGATGAAGCTCTTGATCTCTCTAAACTCATAGGAGGTTTCCAGGAACTGATGTTGGGTTCGTAAGTGCCCAATGCATCAACCATCCTTAAGGCATTTCTAGTTAAAATGATGACCCAATTTGTCTATTTTATGGATCTTCTCACCATTTTTATTTTGCTTGGCATGTGTTTCAACGTTGATTGAAAGTAAGTCTGGTAAGTGAGCATGGCGCTCAACCATGTTTTAATAACTGGAATATTGTTTACATTGTACAGAGGAGTATCTTTGCTCTTGGCAAGCCATCTAATGGAAGCCTCTAAAAACTCCAAGCAATTTAGGATTGCATTTGTTAAGTTCAAATTACCTGCAGAGGCACCCTACAATAGTCTTCCCAACAACAAATGAATTTGACAGGATCCCTTTGAATATAAATCCATTACCGTCATTACAATCTCACCAATATATGCTATATAAATGTCCCTCATGATCAGAGACAATCTACAGACATCTGGGAACTGGGTGGATTCACATGCAAGACTTATTACTTGAGATAGTTGATCTCAATCATCATTATCAATTAAATTATTGTCATGCTTCTTCTTAGAGCCGTGGGGTAAAAAGACAACAATGGAAAGGATGACTACTATCATGATCAGAACCGAGCCTATAATTACAAAAATTCTGAAGCTTTTACTCAAGCCTTGGTCGTTATTTGCAAGGTCAAGATTTGGCTTTGAGATCTCACCTTCCACAAACTTAGCCTCCCATTGATCAAAGCATGCACTTACTTTAGATGCTTCTTCTAGCTTATGCTAATGAATATTCTTTATTTCTTCATCTACATTATCTCCACCAATCTTCTTTTCCCCCCAACTCTAATTTTTTTGCACCCAAATATTGAATCTTCAAACCTCAAAATTACATCTAACAATTATATATCGCGAAACAAATACTAGTTGTGTGCCTAAGACCCGTCCAACTCTAATACTTATAAATAAATAAAATTATCTGATAAAATATGGAGGCATGATCAGTTCTACCTATTGTATATTTAACTAAAACACCCACATAACCTATTGATTTTCCACAAGCCTTTCATAAAATTCTCAACCAGTGATAGCCCAGCGCAAACCCATCCATCTATCCTCAGTTGTTAAACTGCCCAATCGAAGATCTGAAGACTTGCAGCCAATATGCATCAACGTATAAGCTCTACTAGATTTCATGGTCATTTCCTCCAACAAGTTTTGTATCATTTCCACCAAATTGCTCAGCCGCATGCAAGGTGGGAAATACAACGTGAAGGGAGTGACTGAGGAGCAGAGAACCGATACCACCTCCAACATCTCTTTGGTCTGATTGCCTCTTTCTCTTTTCCTTCTTCACATTTATCTATAATTGAATGGGTGTCGGTGGAAGAGAATACACGTGGTATCAGAAGAGTCGAAAATCAGACCGGCGAAGTGAAGTCGGTGGAAGATAATACACATATTAAGAGAAGAGTCTATTGAAAATGAACAAGTGTCAAATTATTATACGGTTTGGACAGACAACGAAGGTCGAGCAAAAATTCCCCTTATATAACGCCTTTGGTGTAATAAAAAGCACCTACACATCTTAAGAAAAACATGGAAAAAGGATAAGAAAATGATATTAATATTTGAAAGTGTAAAATGTGGTGTAAGTTTTTTGATATTAAAAGTATTAAATGTGTAATGTTAATGGAGAATTTGTGAATTTGAGTTATCAATAAAAAGTTATTAATTAAATTATATATGATGGTAGTGGTGGTGGTTAATGTTCACTAAGATCAAATTTGGTTTATCCTATATTGGTTTGTTTTAGAATTTTATTTATGTGCTCAAAAAGCTTTAAGACAAGCTTCCTAAACCAAAACTATAGTTTTGATGAGTTAAAAGGTTAGGAATGTTCGTATTGTAACAAATATTCTAAAATTATGATATAATGTGGGTGTACGCAAGACATTTTAAGAAAAAATGTTTTTCATCTTAAACCCTCTTACCATCACAAAGATGGCTAATTATTTCAACCCACAACGCTTTAGGAATTGTCCAACACCTCGTTTCACTATGGAACTCGTGAGAGTTTATTCTTATTTTAGCAATGTTGATTTTCTACTTTACCCTAGTCAAAATAGAGAGATACTTTTGATCTTCTAGATTAAGATCGATCGCCTCCTTATAGTATCTCAGTTTTCTTTTATCTACTAGTTCTTTATCGCACAATAATTTCTCCTCAAAATTAGATGTAATAATATTTATAATATTATCATTATTCTGCAAAGTAACCTCTTCCTTTATTTCCCAATGATTTATCCAAGACTTGGCATCTCTATGCTACACCCACTTGAGTCGAATGTGGTTTTGATTGGAGTTTGAAGCATTTTGTCTTCCATGTTGTTTATCTTGTTCTTGTACATTGGGTACCTAGTCATGGTCATCCTCTCAATGAGGGAAAGACTCACTTCTATGAGGAGGATAGGATATGGTGTATTGCCTTTAATTCTGAGATTATAAGTTATAAAACGCTTTTGGATGTGCTCTATCTTTCACCACAATTCTCTAGTGATGTCGTAGCCCCAAACTTCACAACCATATAAGATAACAGGAGTGATGAGAGTCTCAAAGATGAGTTATCCCATAGCCAAACGTTCGTTGACTTACAACTATTTTCAAGTCCATAATAAGCTTTCCACCCTTCATTTATCCTTTTCTCAATGTTATAGTTCCATTTAATCTTTTGATGAAGATTGATTTCGAGAAATTTTTATGAAGTAACTTCCTCCAAGTTGTCATTGTCATACATGAAATTAACGTAAGTAATATTTTTGGATTTAATTATCATAACCTTCAATTTGTCAATGTTAACAATCATACCCATACTAGAGTAGAAATACTCGAGGATTTGTAGTTGCTTGTTGAGATCGTAGGGACTCCTCACCATAAGAACAATATCATCAACATAAAACAGAAGGATAATGACTATACTAGCAAGAGTCACGTCGCCACAACCTTCTTCTTCCAAACAACCCTCTAGCTTGTCAATGCATATGCCAAAAAGGGTAGGGGATAGGGGACAACCTTGCTTAACTCCTATATTACAATTAATTTCTTCCAACTATCCCTTAGTGTTCCTAAATTTGACAATAGCATTCTCATACAACTTTAATGTAGCAGTTCTCAACTCGAGATGAACTTCTAACTCTTCTAACATATTCCAAATGTTAGTCCTAGGCACTGTGTCAAAATATTTTATAAAGTCAACAAAACAACACAAGACATTGGTTTTATTATTGCGACACTCCTCCATAATGATCCTAAGCATAACAAGGTTGTCCACAATTTAATGATAGCTCCTAAATCTGGTTCGACCTTTAGCTCTTTTTCCATGACTTTTTATCCATATACTAAGCTTCTTTTCCAAAATAATTCCATATAACTTGGCTAAAAGAGGGTTAATTATAACGGTCCTATAGTTAGAAGGATTGTTTTTATTATCACTTTTAAAAACAGGTACAATGAAGCTTTGAGTCCAGAATTTAGGGAAGGCTTACTTAATTGCTAAATTGAAAAGCTTGTGGTTGAGGTATGAGGATAGACCCTCCACTTTTAAGATTTTTTCTTGGTAGCCTTCAATGCCCTTATCTTTCCCTTTTGTGAGCTACTTAACCCCAAACTCTATGTCATCTATTGAAAAACTTCTTCCTCAATAGAAATTCTTTGAAGTTGTCCATGACATTAAGGAATTCGTAAAGATTTTTATGGCAAGAATTTCTGCTAGGTCAAATGACCATCCAGGTGAACAAAATGTCCACAAACCTATTATCAAAAAATGACACACAAATAGTGTCAATCAACATCCCAATCTTGAATCCTATGTATGATCCAACTGCAATGTATTGAACCACAATTTTACCAAATTCTTTTTTAGTAGTAAACGAGGTGTCCCATTGAAACTGTTCAAATCTTGAATCAACCATATCGAGGAAATCTTGATCAGATAAAAATATGACAAGTGGTAGAAACCTCAACATGCCCAAATTGGCAATTCATCACAAGCGATGAAATCTTTGCAACACTCTGGTTGTCGTTGTCACCCATTTGGTGTTTTGTTTGTCTAAGTTTGTCATCTACAAATTGTTGTTGCCCATTTAGCATTTTTTTTGTTGTTGTCAAAACTTGAAGTTTGATAATTATCATCAATATTCCCCACTTTGTCAGTTGAAAGGTGAGACATCATGGTTTTTCTTGTGGGTAACCCTTAACCAATTAATCATTGCATATGGTGGTTTTGTTTGACCACTAACCATTTTCACTTCATTTGATGGTTTCATTTTACAATTAACTATTTTCACTCATCAATGTACCTCCCTCCTTAAGTTGTAAGAGTATACCATTTGGTTGTCTTAGACTATGTTTTCATGTTCATCCATAACATTTGTTTGAAAGCCTTATACTTTTGTGACTTCTCCATGCCAATGTGTCTAATATTGATGATAATACATATTCAACATCTTGGCTTCTAATTTCCACTTCCAAGGAGTTATCCAACCGTAATGAATTGATTTCTTTGTATCTTTCTTCCTCTTTTTTACATTTCTTTTTACAACGAAGACAAGGATGGAGATCAAAACACTAATTCTCCATATGACCAACTTGGTAACAATGTTGGCAGTGAGAATTCTGATTTTGAGCTGCAACAAGTGAAATGGAATCTCCTTGAATGAATCCTACACTTTAGAAGTGGATTGGTTTGGAATAGTTGGGAATATGAAAGATAACTTCCTTATAATATCCAAGTCATGTTATGTGTTTGTTGTTGCTTATTTCTTCCCAAGGTCTGATGATAGGCTGGGAAAGATGATTTTGTGTTTGTGCATGTTGTTGCACCATTGAAAGGTTTTCATCAATGGACTCTTGAAATTCAGGTTCAGGTTTATTAGAATCTTCATGCCTCGTTGCATTATTGTGGTGATCTCGCGTTAACTATTGATTGGAATCGTTGGATTTGAATAAAAGATTGATTTGAACAAAGACTAGTTCGCAATGTTGTAGAAGTTGTTGATTCTTGAGTTGTATTTCATCATATTGGAGTTGTGATTGAGTTTGAAGAAGTTCAACTTTGGTTTGTGAAACTTGTAAAAAAGTTAGAATAGATTAAAGAGTTCCTTTTTTGAGTGTGATTATGTTGCCTTCAACAACGAGTATTAGAGTGTTTAGTAGCTCCAATAATGCTTGACTTTGAGCGATTTAAAAAATTGAATGTGGCCTCCTTGTGTAGGCAAGTCCTGGTACAAGAATGTGATTGACTTGACAAAAAGAGGGCTTCTTACAAATCCACCCTTTCACAATAATATCCAACAATTTCAATTTAGACTTAGAAATTGGAGGGTGTCAATTTCAACCGAGAATGCACCTGATTAACTGGTAGATTTGACACTTACAAAAAAATTGCTAGAAGTAAACTTCCCAGAGTTGATTTTGAAGTTGAATTGATGCAAATTGGAGTTCATGTTGATATATATTTATTGTTGAATGTTGAAGTGATCAACAACTTGAATGCTTGAATATGCTTTGCAGCTGCTTGATTGGCATTAATCGTATGTGCTTAAATTACATTAAGTTGTCTTCAATTGCAAAGGTTTAATTAATCCTTAAATGATTGTGCTTGTAATATAAAGCAATAGCTTGGCAAGAAGAACATGACCACAAGTCTGATGGCACTCAAGCACACAAAATGACATTGATCCCCCTATTCAAATTTTAGGCTAGATCAAAGTCTTAAAACCAAAAATAATGATTGCCAAGGTATTACAATTGAGCACCATTAAACATGTACTTGTTCAAGTAGGTTTCATATAGTGTACAAAGCAGAGTATACCTTCTACAATAATATAGATCCCAAACTTGGAATCATACAATGCCTCCTATAATGATGTGTCCTTCACTATGCTCTTTATGCTCTTCTTTGTAGACGAATGACATTCCAACAATTAAAAAATGCTCCCATCTAAAACAACTTCCACTTATTCTTTTGTTGCATAAGTTATATGCACACTTAACCAATAATGCACCTTTATTAATCCATGCTTTATGATAATATAATAATTCTTATATTTCAATACGTGGAATTTGACATCCATAAAAAGGTGGTATTGTGAACTCATGGAAAATCAGTGGGGCCAAAAAAATGTTCCAAATCACTTACCACACATTTCTTGTTAAAGACCAAACTGTGATTTAATCAATGTTAGTGTAGGTTGTAGCATGTTGTTCACTCTAATAACTGGAATGTAGGTCACAACATTCACAAGAGAGAGAGTGAAGGAACCTTGGAGCGTATTGATTGCAGAGATGAAGGGAGGACATTTCTCACATCCATAAATGTAATATGATATAATACCCCAACAAAAATGCTCTCATCATCAATGCATTGCCATATTAATTATGTAGTCGTCATCGCATAATACAATACCCAAATCACTACTCATCTCTAACAAACTAAATCTGGTGAAGCCTTCCAACAAATGAAATAGACAAACCATGATTGATGTCACTATAGCATACAACCATATTAGAGATGTCCCTTCTTCAAATATTCAAAAGCTACCTCTTTACTTTAAATTGTAAAATTTTGCCACTACATGGACTTCAAACTAAAGTCATCCATTAATCGAGAGTATCATCTATGGTTTGATACCCAATAATTTGTAAAAATTTGAAGTAATCCAACAACTAATCAGAAACCCTTATGCCTACACAAGCTACAACTTTCACCAGGAATCCATGGATGGACGATCATTCCCACACAAATTCAAAATCCCCATGAAATACATAAATTACATATTTGATTTATTAAATTAAATTAAATTAACAAGCAACAACACCATGACGAGGTGCAGAGTTCGAACACCACTAGTGGTGAACCACCCAACAAAAACCATGCAATTTGGTGAAAAGTGTTGTGTGGTTATCTTATAGTGAACACACACAAACCACACCACACATGGAGAATCACACTTCAAATGAACCAACAAAACAACCAACATGTGATATTGGATCTAAGGTGCACAATCTTTAGATCCGAACTACCACAACCCAGGTCAAATAGCACTAGTAAGAGGTAACAAAGTATCCATGGTTGGGGTTCTGCAATTTGTGAATAAGGGGTGCACAAGGATTTTTCTGCATTCCTTTTACACATATGATATTCAACTTTAGACATACATGAGACCATCAATCCATGGAACTATGAGACCCTTAAAGACATGTCATTGAAAAAATCTAAAAAATTAAATTAAAAAATTGCAGTTCTAATTTTTTATTTCACAACGAATCAGAGATCCATGAACCAACAATATCCAAATACCATGTTACCAGTAAACACATCTAGCATATGAGTTTACAACAGATCATATTAGATCCAAAAGAATATAATTGAAAATATCAATGTCGATTTGGATATCATAAGCCAACACTAACACCTTACTTGCATCGATGATGTGGCTCTTGCACACTAAATGCTCTTCTTTTATTGCATGCTCATCTTAGCACCATCATCTCACACCATTGAATACACCTCTCATGGATCACGACCATGGAGAAGCTATCAAGCCCTTAAGACCATAAGGAGCTTTGGTACCATGTTAAGAAATAGAGCACAAGACAGGACACGAGAACTTGGTAAAAAGACCTGTGAAAGACCTTAAGCCATATTATACACATTCTCATTCAAATGATACAATTTTAGTACATGGATGAAACCACCTCATAAACTAGATTTTCTCTCACACTGGAACCTCATCAAGAGATAGGACAAGGAGGAGGCAAAATAGGATCTAATACACACTTAGGATAAAAACTATATCCTATAATGTAAAATACATGAAGGTGGTGTAGGACTTCATGATTGTTTAGGGAGTCACATGATAACAAGTTTTACGAGTCAAAATTTGCCTCTGGAATTTCTTAAGATCTAGCTTAGATAGGTGCAAAATTTTCTCTTGATTTCCATTTATATAGTACCTTTTTTTCCTTTTTGATTAGGGATTTGTATCTATTTATCTTGTCAGATTTTAAGGACTCATTGGAAACATCCCAAATGGATTTTTTAGCAATCTTACACTCTTTATTATACCAAGGGTTGGCCACTTTATTTTCCTTTTTACACAACACCTCGATACATAACTTGTTGATGGGAGTAGAGAGGGTTGTTGTAAAATTATGATAGAGATTGTCAATATTGTTCTTATTTGATATGATATTTAGTTCATTATTCAAATCCTTTAAAAACGATCAGTGTTATTTTTGTCGAAAATCAAGTGCTTCTAGTTACCATAATTTTCTTCAATGGGGATTGTGTACATGACAAATTTTATAGTTAGGGTTAAAGGTTTATGATCAAAGTTAATCTCATGATCATTTAAGAGTTAAAAATTTATTATTTGGTTGTATACGGGGATATCATATATCACATAATCTACGACATTGCTACCAAGGCCATGAATACGAGTCATCCAATTGGATTTCGACTACTTCATTACACCATTGCAAATTATTAGATCTTAAGAACTGTAGAGCTTGATTAGCTCGATACCAAACAAATTAGTGACCAATTCTTCAAACTTTCTTTGTATCTAACAACTAAAACAAGGTCCTCATATTCCCATAGAGCATTAGGGTTGGAATCATTGCTTAAAATGATAGTTTGATTAGTTGTTGTTCTAGCATTAAAGTCTCCTAGCAAGAGGATACTACAATCATTTCTCAGTCTATAAACATCTTGTTGTAATCCATTGTAAGGAAAATTTTTATCTAAATTGTTTTTCTTATAAAACGTAGAGTTAATAGGCATGAAATAACAAATTGTTAGATAAATCTTTTTAGCATTAATATTTGATATCTCCATCCACATGTACTGACTGGAAGGTTCTTTCTTGTGAATCCTAATGCGAGGAATCATGTTCTTTTTTATGTAACAATTTATGTATTTGATCCCTCTATGGTAGGATCTCTTGTTCCATATCAACCATAAGACAAATCCTTATATGTTAGGGACCTGGGATTCTTCATGCTACCAAGTTTCAACAAGTAGTATAATATCAATTTGACTCGGGATCCAACTTAACATAGGCCCCTTGCTCCATGTAAATCCACAAACACTACAAGAGAGGATCCATTGTTTCCAAAATTCCTATTTATTATTATCTTTTTGGTCTCTATCCCTAATAATAGCTTCTCTATTTATAATTATTGCCCATTTTCTTTCCTTCCTGGCTTCCTTTACCTTTTTAACTTCCTTCCTTAATTCAACTTCGTCTTATGGAATAATGTATTCATTTATAAATATTACAGACCCTTTTAAACTCATACTTTTACTGAGTATGTCATATTTATGGTCATTAGAGCTTACCTTATGATCTACAAATGGTGGGCCCTTGGCCTATCCATTTCATCAACACCAATCCTCTACGGAATTAAATGTTGATCTATGTGCTCGAATGGGTACCCTTGTTCAAATTTCAGCTCAAATCCAAATTGTCATTGAATGATCAAACAATGAACTAAAACTTCTCGAATTTACTGTCAATGTTACAACAAACTGGGTTCAACCATTATACTCTTATGTATGACAACATGCTTGTTGTTGGAACATATGTGTGATTGTTGAGGATGATTATTAAGTATATATTCATTATATGTGTTGCTGATGAGAATGCATGATCCAGGTGGATATCGGTGGCCACCCACCTTTTCCAGCTGGCTCAAAACAACTTTCTAGCAATTTTGATAATTTACTATTTTTAGCAGTTTTTCGGGTCCTGAACTTTCGGAGCCGTTTTGAGGCCCTAAACGAAGTTTTTTGGGGTATGTTTCGGCCACCAAATTTCATCTTAAAATTTTGTGCAATTTTTGTATTCCTTGGATAGATATTTCCAACGGGCTATCATACGCCTAAAACGAAGATCATATGCAAAAGTTATGACCCCGGGAAGTTGATGTACTGACTTACCCAAACGGGGCCCATGTGACTTTTGGCGCTTCATCTCCTAGGGTTAGGTTTTTGGATGTTTAGGGTTTTTGAAACTCCTGTTTATTGTAAAAATGCCTTGAGAGCCCCATTGTAATCATCTTCTTGCGAATGAGCGTAACCGTCAAATCTCTTCTCAGAGATAAGCCGCCACCATTCCAGCAAGCTTGTTTTCCACTGCATTTTACAGTTTTAGCTTATTTCCTTATTGAATAGAAAACCAACTTTATTGTATCTTTGTTATTTTGTGTTAAGCATCTGGTAATAATCTGTAGTCATTTCATTTTGCTCATAAAATCCGGATCAGTGGTATCAAAGCGGTCTGCTCCTTATCATCTTAATGCATGTCCCCAACGAAGTCGAAGTACAAATATTTAGGTCTCGAGCTTGTTTCTCTTGAGGACAAAATCTCTCGCACACCTAAGCGACCTCTCATGGAAGGAGAAAAGAAAGATGACGAGATAGGAGATCCTTTCAAACTGTTGATTGAGGAAGCCCTCACGCAACAGAGGAACGAGGTGATGGATAATTTTGCGCAAATCCTTCGGCGACTACCAACAGGTGATGCATCTTCTTCAGGTGGAGGCACCGCCCCCTTCAAGGTACAAATAAACTTTGATATTCCTATATTTGAAGGTTAGATAGAAGCAGAGGTTGTAGACAAGTGGTTGAATCTACTAGAAGGGTATTTCTTTGTCCATAACTTTTCGAATAGAGAAAAGATTACTTTTGCTCTCCTCAAAGTCGTTCCCCATGTCAAAGATTGGTGGGAAATTTTCTGTGAGAAAAAGGAAACAGAGGAACCCTCATTATTTACAGTCATGCCCACCTAGGAATCCTTCAGGGATGTTATTAAAGAACAATACTACCCCGTCGAAAGTTATGACGACTTGTATACCAAATGGACTACACTGCGGCAAGAAAGAGACCAAGCAGTGCCAGATTTCACAAATATCTTCCATACCTTGCGCACCAAGCTGGGTATCAAATATTTAGAGAGACATCTGGTGATCAAGTATCGTGGTGCTCTGCATAGCTACATCCAGACTGAAATGGAATTTCTGTACATCTCATCCTTGGGCGCGGCCTACCGATATGCCTTCAAAATCGATCAGAAGCTCAAACAAAAGACACGACAATTTGGGTTGGGGAAACCCTCACAACAAAAGCCAGGAAAGGGTGGCCCCAACCAACAAAACAAAGGACAGAGAAAAGATGGACAGTATCAGGACAACCAGCCCAAGCCGCAAGCAAAGAAGGACACCAGAAAGACAAAGAAAGATATTGAGAAGTGGTGCGACTTCCATAAGAGCCCTTGGAATAACACTACTGACTGTCGCTCAAAGCAGACATTGGTGGCCGAAGTGAAAGCCTCTGAATCAGATGTGGGTTCTGACTTTGAGTCAGAACCAGAAAGGGGAAGACAGATCATTGACGCAGAACCCAGTGCCACTGTTGCTACCACCAAGCTCCAACATGGTGAACCAGCCGAGCCAGAAGAAGGAGAGCGCCTCTTCCATTCACAGATGTGGGTAAAAGGCACCCCACTACACTTCATCGTTGATAGTGGTAGCCAGAAGAACCTTATCTCAGCAGAGATCGTCAAGCGGTTGGCCCCGCCGACAACGTCGCACCCACAACCCTACACCATTGGATGGCTCCACCAAGGAAGCGATCTCTGCGTCAACCAACAGTGTCGATTGTCGTACAACATCAAGCCCTTCAAAGATGAGGTATTGTGTGATGTTGCTCCTCTTGAAGTTTGTGATGTTCTTTTGGGCCAACCTTATTTATGGAAACGTCATCTTGTATATGATTCTAGGCCTCGTAGTGTCATTATTACTTTGAACAGGAAATTGTACAGGATACTCGAGGTTGTCCCACCTAGTGCTATTTCCTTGATCTCTGCTAAGAAATGCAGGAAGGTCATCTCTCAGACAAGGAAGTTTGTCTTCTTCATGATTCGCTCTCAGAATGAGAGAAAAATCATAGCCACATCCAGGGTCTCTGCGGCCAACCTCTCCACACAACAGAAGCAAGTAGATAAGGTCGTGGAAGAATACTCAGATATTTTCTCCTCACCTACTGGGGTACCTTTGCACTATCAGGTCAAGCACCCCATCGATCTGACCCCCGACGCACTGCTGCCCAATGGGCCAGTCTATCGCCGCTCTATGTTAGAGAATGAGGAGATCAAGCGACAGATCCAAGAATTGATCCACAAGGGGCACATCCATCCTAGCTCATCACCTTGCGGGAGCCCAATCGTGCTGGTACAGAAGAAATATGGAACCTGGCGAATTTGCATTGATTATCGGGCTCTGAATAAAATCACAGTAAGAAATTGGTACCCGATTCCCCGAATCGATGACCTCCTTGATCAACTCATGGGGGCCAAATACTTCAGTAAGATTGATCTGAAGTCTGGTTACCACCAGGTCCCGATAGAACAGACAAATGTATGGAAGACGACCTTCAAGTCAAAGGAAGGCCTTTTTGAATGGTTGGTCATGCCCTTTGGTCTGACAAACGCTCCAACCACTTTCATGAGGATGATGGACAATATCCTGCGACCATTCACCAATAATTTTGTAGTGGTGTATCTTGATGACATTCTCATTTACAACAAGACTTGGGCCGAACACTTGTAGCATATTCAACAAGTTCTGCACACCCTGCGGCAGCACAAGCTATACGCCAACTTGGAAAAATGCTCCTTCGGCATGGACAAGGTACATTACCTAGGCTACATCATTGATCAACATGGCGTACATGTGGATCCAACCAAGATCCAAGTCATCTGTGACTGGCCAGCCCCAAACACACTCACTGAGCTTCGGAGCTTCTTGGGCCTTGCCAATTTCTACCGCAGGTTTGTGTTGGGATTCTCCCATATTGCATGGGCCCTTAGCCAAATAACCAGGGGTGGTGGTAAGGCAAAATTTGCGTGGAGTTGGCCCCAACAACAAGCATTCGATGATTTGAAGCAGCGCTTGTGCTTAGCCCCAATACTTTCACTACCAGACCTGCAACAACCCTTTGAGATTGAGACTGATTCT
This sequence comes from Picea engelmannii, assembly GCA_009831015.1. Taxonomy (NCBI): domain Eukaryota; kingdom Viridiplantae; phylum Streptophyta; class Pinopsida; order Pinales; family Pinaceae; genus Picea; species Picea engelmannii. The sequence continues at coordinate 124,900 of ML810152.1, forward strand.
TTAGACTATGCTATGGGTGTTGTTCTCACGCAGCAAGGCCACTCTGTGGCCTATCATAGTGCGACACTATCAGATGTTGTCCGTAAGTACCCTACTTATGACAAAGAAATGTACTCCATTGTGCAAGCCTACCGCCAATGGAGAAATTACATTCTTGGGAGGGAGACCGTCATCCACACTGATCATAAGCCACTGCAGTTCATGCAGACACAAGAAAAATTGCAGAATGACCACCATCAAAAGTGGTCCACATACTTGCAGAAATTCCACCTCAACATCAAGTATAAAACATGAAGCACCAACCGCGTCGTTGATTGCCTCAGCAGACCACCAGTCACGACACTCACCACAGTGCTAGACTCCTGCGGCCATGATACCTCTGGATGGCCCCAACTCTATGAGATGGACCCAGACTTCGCCACCACCTACCAAATGTTGGGTGCAAAGGCAGTTGTCGATAATTTCCATCTTCAGGATGGGTTGTTGTGTCGTCTGGGCCATATATGTGTTCCCTCAAGTGAGCGAGCGAAGATGATCTGGGAAGCCCACTACAGTCGGGTGGCAGGACACTTTGGCGTCGAAAAGACAATGGCAATGCTACAAAATCATTTATACTGGCCGAAACTTCGACAGGAGGTTAGCAAGTATATCAGGTCTTGCACTGCCTGCGCTATTGTCAAACCAACCACTAAGAAACATGGCATGTACACCCCTCTTCCTACTCCTAACAGACCATGGGAATCCATCTCAATGGACTACATGTTGGGCCTCTCGTCCACCAAGCAGGGAAATGACTGTGTTTTTGTGGTTGTCAATCGCTTTTCTAAGATGGCAATTATGGTTGCTTGCAAGAAGAGCATCACAGCAGAAGCCACTGCCAAGCTCTTCTTTGAACGAGTCTGGGTACATTTTGGAATCCCACAAACCATTGTCTCAGATTAGGACAGTCAATTTCTCAACACATTCTGGTCGAGCCTCTGGTCATTGCTGGACACCAAGCTCACCAAATCCATGGCCTTCCACCCCCAGACAGATGGCCAAACCGAGGTCATAAATCGAATGATCGTGCATATCCTACACATGTATAATTACAAGCACCCTCGCACATGAGATGAGAGTCTTCCCTATGTCCAACATAGCTACAACCGAGCCCTGCATATCTCAACTGGCCACATCCCCTTTCAGGTGGGGTTGGGATTCCAACCATTGGGTCCCATAGATGTTGCACTTCCCCTTGCGGTCACCTTGATCGACTCCTCTCTTGCTCCAATTGAGGCTGACAAAGCCACCCGGTTCATTGAGAGGATCCAACACATCCGCCAATAGGTTCAGGATATCCTACAAAAGTCCAATGACAAGTACAAGCAACGCCATGATCAACATCGGGTTCCAGATAAGTTTCAGGTGGGTGAAAAAGTTTGGCTGCACTTGCAGAAATAATGCCTTACAGGACCCCATCGGAAGCTTCGCCCACTCCTTTATGGGTTGTACACCATCACCAAGGTTGTGGGGGATAATTCTTTTGCGCTCAACATTCCTCCTTTCCTTGCACTGCACCCAATGTTCAACGTGGACCTCCTTCGCCCTTATTTCCCACCATTATTGGACACCTCAGACGTAGCAGAACAACTGACACCAACAGAGATCAACCCTGAATACATACAACATGCATCCATTAATCAGATTGTGGACACACATATCAAGGGCACTCGACAACAAAGGATCCAACTTTATCGAGTCATCAAAGTAGGGCAGCTCCTGCACCAAGGCAAGTGGCTCACCCGTGGCCAAATTCAGCAGAAATTTCCTCATTTGATGGGGGAAATCAACACAATGGATACCATTTATTCCTAAGGATGGAGGATTGATCCAGGTGGATATCGGTGGCCACCCACCTTTTCCAGCTAGCTAAAAACAACTTTCTAGCAATTTTGATAATTTACTAGTTTTAGCAATTTTTCGGGTCCTAAACTTCCGGAGTCGTTTTGAGGCCCTAAACGACGTTTTTTGGGGTATGTTGCAGCCGCAAAATTTCATCATGAGATTTTATGCAACTATTGTATTCCTCGGATAGATCTTTCCAACGGGCTATCATACGCCTAAAACAAAGATCGTATGCAAAAGTTACGACCCCGGGAAGTTGATGTACTGACTTACCCAAACGAAGCCCACATGACTTTTGGCGTTTCATCTCCTAGGGTTAGGTTTTTGGATGTTTAGGGTTTTTGAAACTCCTATTTATTGTTAAAAGGCCTTGAGAGCCTCATTTTAATCATCTTCTTGCGAATGAGCGCAACCGTCACATCTCTTCTCAAAGATAAGCTGCCACCATTCCAACAAGCTTGTTTTCCGCTGCATTTTATAGTTTCAGCTTATTTCCTTATTGAATAGAAAACCAGTTTTACTATATCTCTGTTATTTTGTGTTAAGCATCTGGTAATAATTTGTATTCATTTTGTTCTGCTCATAAAATCCAGATGAATGCATTTGTTACTGAACAAACAAATGAGCCTAGTTGTATATGTGGTTATCACCTTGATTCTAAGCACTAAGAAATGTATTATGCATGGGACTGTCGTGGATTTTTCCCAACTGTACTGCCTATTTGGTTTGAGATGTAATTTTGAGCATGGGAATCATTATAAGCATGGTCGAGGCAAATATAGTGTCCCGACATTTTAATCAAGAAGGAACCCAACTGTTGGTTCTACCATTGGTTCCCTCAATCCAAAAATAACTATATGGTGACTGGTCCCACAATGTTTCACACATATATCGTTCATGCCCAATATCTCTTTCCCATACCTTTCATCCCAGAACAAATTGGAATTCCCCTCAAATGCACTAACAATATGATCCAAACATTTAAGTTAAATTTTATGGTGCAAATGACTAGAAAAAAAAAGTGGCTTAAAACTATTGGGATAAAACAATCTAATGTTCAGTGGTCAAATTTTTACTTATAAACTTGACACCCTAATTATCCAAGAGAGGTGAGTTGCCTCAACATGGTAGGAAAACAATGGTTCTCGTATATTGAAAAGGAGAAATTTTCCGTCGATATGTTGATAGCTCAATGAATACGACAAATCCACAAAGAAGTGAGTCAAGTAAACCAACATACAACAACATTTGAGATAGTGCTTGTGGTTGTTAAGCCCTATACAAAGCTCCATGTTAAGCATAAAACCCCTTATTAATCCTAGATATTGAATTATTACATTTATAGTGTTATATTAGTAGTCAGATAGAAACCTTCATTGTACCCTTTGTCTCCTATATATATACCAAGGAGACCTAGTCTTAGGATCATATTATCTCATCTTGTACATTGAACATATTGTCAAAAGAGGTTTCCCCCTCGAAGTGGTCTATTATTCATTGACTTTTTATCGTTCTCAAGGCATTGGTTCATAACATTTGGTATGTGAGCATCGATTCTAGGGTTTTGCTACTTAAAGTGAGTCATCTTGGAATTTTTGCTATAAATTTTTTCTGGGACACTTCAGATAGCACAATTTGGTGGTTACTTAGAAGAAATATCACAGTATTTCTGGTAAAAAAATAAAGTTTTTTTCGTTATACTTTCAGAGATATAGCCTATGGAAGATATGGTTTTTGATTCATCCTGAAATCAGTTTTAAACAATTCATCTTGGAATTTTTGCTATAACTTTTTTTCTAGGAAGTTTCATACCGTGAAATGTTTTGGAGACCAAGGATACTTATCTAATTATGTTTGGTTCGAATTTTAGGTTTTGGGTCATTAAATTTTCAGATATATATTCTTTTGAAGTTAGGGTTTGTGTCTAGGAAATCAATGCCAAGCGCAAAGGCAAAGTCTGGGAGGAACTGAGACAGGAAGCAGACTGGATAATGGACCCAAGGACCACGCAGTCCAGGGAAACACTTTACCACAAGATGGTAGAGATGGCCTGGAGGACAAAGATGTTAGTAGCCAAAGTGAGCACGAAAAAGAAAGCTGCCAACCGAAAGGGTAACAAGGCACACAAAAAAGTACTAAAAGAAATCCTGAGTCGCCTCAACACCCTGGATGCCAGTACAAAACGAATTGCAGAGGACCGGAAGAATCATAAGGAGAAGCTAGAACGAATGGCTGCCCAATTATACTTATACTTGCGCTATCTCCACCATATGGAAATTACTCCTGCTGATGGGAATGGAGCACCAACCTGAATCAGGAAGACCCACAAGGTGGCTCAGCAGGAGGAGAGCAAGGACAAGGCAAAAGAAGGGAAGAAGAATCTCATAATCCTGGAGTAGCGCTGGGTAACAACTGTTCAAGGAATATTATTGGGTCAGTCTTAATTGATGTCTTGTGTTTTTCTTTAGTTTTCTGGTTTTGTTATGGTTAGCCTAGCAAAATTGAATATGACGGTACTGGACCGGTTTCCCAATGTGGCAGTCCAGATATACCCCTATGATATCTCAAAGAATGCAACTATGGAACCCCTGGGCTATTTTCCTTTCTGGCAGACCAGGGAGTTCCATTTTTTGTATATTAGCCTTTCTTAGTAATACAGATACTCACACTCACTTACAAAAAAAAGTTAGGGTTTGTGACTAGTCCTGAAATTAGTCTCAAATGAGTCATATTTTTATTTTCGCTATAAAAAACATTTGGTGAATTTTCAGACTCTAAAATATTTAGAATCTTGAGAAGACATATTGAATTACATCTGACAATGTTTTTAGATCTTGAATCATTTTAATTTGTGAGATATATCTTGTGGAAGTTGGGGTTGTTTACTAATCCTGAAATTAGTCTTAAAAAAGACATTTTGGCATTTTTGCTATAACATTTTATCAATGAAGGTTAACACTGTGAAATTTTCAAGAGTTTAAGAAGCCATATCACAATACTATAGACCAAAATTTTAGACTCGTAAGGGTTCAAAGTTTAGAGATATATCTGGAAAAAGGTCAACCATCCAAACATATTCCAAATTAGGGTTTGAAAGGTACATAAGTTACAATTTTCATAAATTTTAATTGGAATATATATTTTTGGTGATTCAAAATTTGTGAAAACAAGAAAAATAGGAGAATTATTGTTTTCTTGCATGGCTTGAAAGGTTCCTCCAAAATTTTCTTCACCAAATAAACCTCCAGAGAGCTCAACCATGACTCAAGAAGAAAGAGAATAAATTTTTCACTAGATTGGAGAGGTGGAAAAGAAGATGGATGAGGTGGAAAATAAGATGGATGAAAATAGGAAAGAGGTGGAAAAGAATATGGATGAAAATATGAAACATATGGAAAACAAGATAGATGAAAATCAAGAGCATATGGAAAAGAAAATGTTAGAATTGCAAAATTTCATGTCTTCCATGATCTTACATACTCTAGATGAGAGACTTCCTAAAGGGGTATTAAAATGCAAGGAAATCATTAAAAAGGAAGAGGAATAAATATTGAGTACCATAATCATGATTATTCATCACTTCAAGATCCACATCATCTAGGTTTCGATGTGGCACCAAGGAAATACTTCATTCCAAAGATCAATATGAGGAAGTTTGATGGTAAAGATCATATAACATGGATATTCTAGATGGAACAATTATTTGATCTACATCAAGTGCCAAGCTTTAAAAAGGTACCTATTGCATCCTTGTATTCAGAAAATGATCAATTTTTTTGGTATCAATGGCTTTATGAAAGAAAAAATAATTCTATTATCTCTTGGTCCATTTTTACAGATGGATTGATATCACATTATGGGGATATTAAGAGCAATACATTCTTTAGTCAATTGATAAATCTTTGGAAAATAAGGTCCAATTACAAAGCACATTCAACAATTCCAAAAGTTGAGTCTCAAGATAAAGAACATTCCTGAGAATAATTTGTTAGATCTCTTTATGGGCACTTTAAAGGAGAACACTCAACATGAGGTGCATCTCTTCAAACCTAAATCCCTAGAGAAAGCTTTTAGTATGGAAGGGAAAGTGGAAAAAAAAATATGGCTACTAGAAGGGTGGCCACCGACAAGGTTGACACCTTAGAAAATGGACGAAAGAAGAGCAAAGGGATTATGTTTCAATTGTGACAACAAGTACAGTAAGGGGCATAAATGCAGTGAGAATAAATTATTCTGCATAGACTATGAAGAGGAAGAAGATCAATAATTGGAACCATCACAAGATCTAGATCTAGAAGAGACTACTCCAACAATATCTTGTCATGCATTGGCTGAAATTAGTACTCCACAAACCCTCAAGATAAAAGGATATATAAAAAAGAAAAAGGTAACAATGTTCATTGATTCTGGTAGTACCTATAACTTCATCAATTACAAATTAGCAAAAAGTATCAATTTCTTTATATTTTTAGTACTAGAGTTTCAAGTAATAATTATAGATGGAGGTACCATAAATTGCTCAGGGAAGTGCCATAGTATTAAGCTCAATATGGGGGAATATTTATTGGATAGTCCCATGATTTTCATCCAAATGGGTGGTGTTGATGTTGTATTAGGGGTCCAATAGTTACAATCATTGGGAACAATGGCCCTTAATTTTCGAGATATTTTCACGAGATCTTCCTCAAAAGGTAGGGGAATTGAGCTTAGAGGTATACAAGGGAAACCCTCTAAGGTGATCAGCTCTAATAGCATGGAAAACTTAGTCAAAAAGGGACACTGTGGTGTAATTTCACAATTGTGCTCACTAGATGTTCACACATCTATATCCTCTGCTCCATTGGATCTCCAAATAGTTATCAACAATCATTCCAAGGTATTTGGAGAAATTCTAATGGTCTTCCACATGCTCGATATCACGACCATGCTATTCATTTGCAACCAAGAAGTGGACCACCTAACATTAGTAGGCCTTACATGTATCCATATGCACAAAAGAGTGAGATTGAACATATGATCCAAGAAATGTTAGAGGCCAACATCATTCAACCTAGAAAAAATTATTTCTCTTCACTAGTGGTGAAGGTTACCAAAAAGGATGGTTCATGGAATATATGTCTAGATTATAGACAAATCAACAAAATGACCATCAAAGATAAGTTTTCTATTCTTATCATTGATGAATTATTAGATGAATTGCATGGAGAAATGTTCTTGACTAAGTTGGATCTTCATTCGTGATATCATCAAATTAGAATGAGGTGTGAAGACATTCTAAAAATAAGATTTATAACACATGGAGGTCATTATGAGTTTTCAGTTATTCCATTTGGACTTACTAATGCACCTTAAACATTTCAAAGCTTGATGAATTCTATTTTCAAACCGTTCCTTAGAAAATTTGTGTTAGTATTTTTTGATGACATACTAATCTACAACAAATCTTGGGAAGAGCATGTACAACATGTTGACAGAGTATTACAATTATTGGAAGAGCAACAACTTTATGCAAATCCTTCCAAGTGTACCTTTGGGGTTCAAGAAGTGGAATATTTGGGTCATATTGTATCTCATGAAGATGTAAAAGGGAACCCTAACAAAATTAAAGTTATGAGGGAATGGCCTATTCCCAAAACCTTGAAGAGAATTAAAGAATTATTAGGATTCACAAGTTATTACCGCAAGTTTGTCAAGCACTATGGTCAAATAGAAACACCTCTAACAACAGTATTAAAGAAGGAAACATTTTCTTGGACTCAAGAAGCAATCAAAGCTTTTAAAAAACTTAAGGAGGTTATGTGTACAACTCCTATCCTGTCCATACCTAACTTCACAAAAACATTTATTGTGGAGTGCGATTTCAATATACCAGATGCAATATAATATGTGGAACATAAATATTTGGCAAGCAATAATGGAACAACAAGAATATAGCTAGAGCAGTACCAAAATAAAACCAGAAAGAACACCTTTATTCAATATAGAAATGTTCACTTGTGTCTTCAAGGGGGCAACCTCCAACATAGAAAAGCACTATTACAATAGTCTCCAAGAAAAAAATATTCAATACCTCCTACTCTTATTTATACTAATTCTACCTTCTAAGGAAACTTCTAGAGGAAGATCTTTCTAGAAGCGGAAGCTTCTATTAAGTCTTATTACATTGAATTACTCTCCTTTATTTATTAGGCCTTATTAACTAATGTCAACCTTTATTACATAGAAATAATATCCTACTAAATAATGACCCACAAAGAGGGGTTAGGATTGGATCCTAAGATGCCCTACCCCTTCAAAAGCAACCTTGTCCTCAAGGCTAAAGATGCAAAAATTGTTGGAGTATGGTCGATGGTTCCCAAGTTGCATCCTCTAGTGATGTGTCCTTCCACTTGATCAACACTTCCTTGATAATTATTCCATGCAATCGACATTCCTGTGCATTGAGGACTGCTTCTGGTTGGAGCCAAAGGGAGCCGTATTCATCTAATTCAGGCATGATGGTTTGGACCCTGCAATTTTGTCCCACCACTCTCTTCAAACAGGAAACATGGAACACCAGATGGATTTTGGAAGTATCTGGAAGGGCCAATTTGTAGGCCACTGAACCAATATGCTTGATGATACGATAGGGGGCATAAAACTTGGGTGCCAACTTTTGATGTACCTCAGATTTGAGAGATGTTTGTTTGTAAGGTTGGAGTCTGAGAAACACATGGTCACCTTCCTGAAAAACCCTTTCTGAGATATGTTGGTATATGTGTTGATTCATGCGATTTTGGGCCATGTGGAGGTTAGCCGTATGATACATAGTATTGTACCACCATTTTTCCAAGGGAAGCCATTGCCCCCACTAGTGTTGTTTTTCAGATGCAAAACACCCCAAGTAGGTTTCCAAAAATGTGTTGACCACTTCTGTTTGGCCATCAGAATGGGGGTGATAGGCGGTGCTCATGTTCAGTTGGGTGCCCTAAAATTTAAACAACTCTTTCCAAAATGTGCTGGTGAAAGTGGGGTCATGATCAGATACAATAGAGGTCAGCATGCCATGTAACTTGAAAATATGATCAAGGAAAACTTGTGCTACTAGTGTTGGTGTGAAAGGGTGGGGTAATGCAAAAAAATGAGCATACTTGGAGAGGATATCAACCACCACCATGATGACTGACTTGTTCCCATCTTTGGGGAGGCCCATGATAAAGTCCATAGATATGTACATCCACATAGAAGATGGAATGGGTAGAGGTTGTGGAGATCATGGAGACTTGATGGTTTCACCTTTATTGCATTGGCACACCTCACATTCAGTGACAAAGTGAAGGATATCCTTCTTCATTCCTTCCTATAAAAAATAACGATGGGCACGAGCATAGGTCTTTTGGAAGCCTGAGTGACCCGCAATAGCAGATGAGTGCAACTCATTTAACAACCTTGGCTTGAGGGAAGAAGAGGGTGACAAAACCATGCGATCCTTATATCTGAGAATTTTTTCTTGCCAAGTGTAGTCAATGGGAGGATTAGGGTCCTCCTGAAGTCGATGAATTAACCTAGACATAGTCGGGTGTGTAAGCCACTCTTGGCATACTTCTTCAATCCAATCTGGAACTGGTAATGATAAGGCAAAGAGGGAGTTGTCCTCCTCATGTTGTCTTGAAAATGCATCTGCGACTATATTGTCTTTGCCCTTTTTATAGATGATTTCATAATCATAACCCAACATTTTGGTCAACCACTTGTTTTTTTCTAGGGAGGATAACCGTTTCTCTAAAAAATACTTCAAATTATGGTGATATATTTTGATCTGAAAATGGCATCCCAAACGATATGGCCTCTGTGTGTGTATCGCATGGAGAATGACCATCATTTATTTTTCATACGTAGATCTACCCAAATTTTGGCCACTCAATGCTTGGCTAGTAAAGGCGAGGGATCGACCTTCTTGTGTGAGCACTGCTCCTATACCGGTGCTAGAAGCATCTGATTCTACCACAAAGGTTTTGTTGAATTCATGAGCTGCTAAGACTGGAGTAGTGCACATATCCCACTTTAAATCTATGACGGCTTGATCGACAACATGTGTCCAATGAAATGCATTCTTCTTAAGAAGGTCGGTCAAGGGCTTATCAAGTTTTACACAATGGTGGAAACATTTCTTGTAATATCCTGTGAGATCGAGGAAACCACGTAGGTGCTTTAAGGTCGTGGGTCGCGACCACTCCTGCATAGCTTGAATCTTTTTGGGGTCCACTCTTACCCCTTCTCGACCCACAATGTGTCCCAAGCATTCCACTTCGTTGGCCCCAAATGAACACTTGGTCTTTTTGACAAACAATCGGTTGTCCTGTAGCAAGTGAAGGACTTTTTCCACATGGAGAAGGTGGCTTTCCCAAGTGAAATTGTAAATGAGAATGTCATCAAAGAAAACCAGGGCAAACTTCCGAAGGTAAGGTTTCAATATTTTATTCATGAGACGTTGGAAGGTGGATGGGACATTGCAAAAGCCAAAAAGCATGACCAAGAATTCAGAATGTCCTTCATGAGTTCGGAAAGCAGTCTTCAAAATACATGCCTCCTTCATCCGGATCTAGTGATAGCCTGAGTGAAGGTCTAATTTGGTGAAGAAGTAGGCACCCTGGAGTTCATCCAACAGATCATCAATGACAGGAATGGGAAACTTATCTTTGATGGTTAGTTTATTCAGGGCACAAAAATTGGGAAACATGTGACAAGTACCTTCTTTATTTAAAACCATCACCACAGGGGGAAGAATATGGGATGGTACTTGGGAGAATTACCCCCGACTCCAATAATTACTGTACCATCTTTTCTATTTATTTATTTTTAGCAAATGGATACCCGTAGGGACGGACATTGGGGGGTTCACTACTCAGAAGGAGAGGGATGCTATGATCATGCTCACCCCTAGAGGGAGGTAAGTCTGTTGGAACCTCAAATACCCTGGGGTACTTGTCTAAGATTAGTTGCACGCTAGGAGGAACTGTCGAGGAGGCCTGATCTGTGACCTAGATGGCATGAAATTGAGCAATCACACCATGGTGGGATTTCTTCAACACTTTTTCCATCCTGTGGGAGCTAATGATTTCAGGGGAGCCTGCATGGAGACCTCAGAGGGTATAGGTGTGAGCCTCTTGGTTGAATCTCATATATAACTCTTGACAATCCATGGTGATCTATCCCAAAGTGTGAAGCCATTCCACACCTAATACAATATCACAACCACCCATGGCAATAGAGAACATGTGGGTTTTTCGATAATAATCACCCATTTGGAGTTTGACATTCTCACAGCGGCCCCCACACTTCATTGTACCACCATTAGCAATGATGATTTGAAAATTAGAAATAGGGCGTACAAAGCAATGAATCTCCTCCACAAGCCTATGGTGAATACAATTATGGGTGCTACCACTATCAATCAACACCAAAACCAACCTATGTTTTATGTAGCCCTTGATCTTCAATGTTTGTGGGGATGAAATACCTGAGAGGGCATGCAGAGATATGACAGGTTCCTATGATTCTCTAGGGGTTGCAACTAAATCTTCGACGTGAACAGTTGGTGGAGCATCCTCTTGGTCAGGATCCTCATATGAAGGTATGTTGTCATAGGAAGAGGAAGTTGATGCATCAATCTGGAAGAAATTTTGTTCCCTATATTTATGTCCTGGTGAATAATTTTCATCACAGTAATAGCAAAGTCCTTCTTGCGACACTCTGCCATTTCCGTTGGAGGGAACTTTTGGACCTTTAAGGTTTGTGTTAGAGTTGGGTTAGCCCTAGGGCGAGGATGGTTGGGAAATGTATCCTTAAGGGGTGGAGCCTGAAGGATGGTCTTTGCTTCCAGAGCTAATTGACATGCCTACAACTAGGTAGTAGGATGATGCATGTTCACATGAGCCCTGATGGCTTCCTTTAAGCCATTGATAAAAAATTCAAGGTAAAATTCATCATATAAGCCCTCGGTGCAGATAACCAACTGTTCAAATGTCATGATGAAGTTATAGAATGATCTTGTTTGGCGTAGCTTAGTGAGCCTTCCCAAAAAATGTGATTCCCTATCAAAACGGGCACAAACTGCTTTAGTGAACATGTTCCAAATGGGTAGTCCTGGATAACGTTTATTATGCCACTTCCACCATTTCTAGTGTTCTTGATCCAAGTACAAAACCCCGACATGGAGTTTGGTCTCATCATCCTGAATATCATGAAGGGAGAAGTATTGTTCCATTTGAGAAAGCCACCCTGCTGGGTTGGATCAATCAAATTTATGCATGTCAGATTTGGGCACCTTATTCCAAGAGTGTGGAGAAACCCAAGGGAAGCAAGATGAATTATTAGGCTCATAATGGGAGGCTTGAGGGACCTCTGAATTGGGTTCAATATTATTACCCTTGAATATGTGTTGCATGACTGCTTGGACTACTTCATGTACTGTTGTGCTTATGGAAGCTTGAACTTGTGTGTTGATGGAGGACACTTGATGTTCTAGGTTGAATACCTTAGACTCCTAGTCTTCTTGGCTCTAAGAGTGGGTGGTCGACATTGGGGTGGCTTAGGTAGCAGATGAGGGGTTGGGACAAAAATTTGGGCCACAAAAAATGATAGGTACCAGGGTGATCAAGACAAAGAGAGAATCCAATGGGATAGGTCTCAAATAATGGGGTCCCAGAAAGGATTGGGTTTGCAGGGGGGAAAATGCTTAAAAATGAATGGTACCACTGTGAGAAAAATAAAGAGAGGAAGAAAACGAACTAAGTCACAAATAAGGGTGTGGTCGAGCCCCAAATTTCTTTTTACTTCTACAAAGTTATACTCCGATCTAGAGAATATTGCAGTGTTGAAAGGCCCAAATTATTAATAGGAAAAAATGTGTAGTAATTTAGCAACCAGAATGTAGGAGGTAAAGTTGCACTGCACTAGATATTGTCTATTCGATGTCTTTTTTCGTCCCAACGGTTAGGGTAAGCAGGGTTTCTACAGACAAGGGTTTGCCCTGTGCTATAGCTCTCTAATATAAGTGCGGGGTCCAACAGTAGTACTCGACCCAATATCTTAGGGCACCAACTAAAGAGTCTAAACCATACCCTTAGTCGTACTACCCAACTACCCAGGTACTAGAGAGTATCTTCCAGAGTGTTGTTCTCGGTGGCAGTATAGCCGTCGAGCAGCGGATCGGTTTATCTACGGAGGGATTCAGGATATCTAGGTCGATTCGTATACATGTGTTTTCTGGTGCACTGCCACTTGAAGGGGTACCAACAAGGGTTACAAGGGTGGCCAACAATGTGCACTTAAGTACCACTTATAGTTCCTACGTGTATGCTTCCCGACCGCGGATTTATGCGATGAACGACAGATCTCTATAGCTTTGAGATGCAAAAATACGTCTCTACCCTGAAAAAAAATAACCCACAATTTTCTGACAAAGAAAGAGCTCTGATACCACTTGGAATATACCTAATGCAATATAATATGTGGAACAAAAATATTTAGCAAGCAGTAATGGAACAACAATAATATAGCTAGAGCAATACCAGAATAATACCAGAAAGAGCACCTTTATTAAACATAGAAATTTTCACTTTCCTCTTTGAGGGGGCAACCTCCAGCAAAGCAGAGCTTTATTACAATAATCTCCAAGACAAAAATATCCAATACCTCCTACTCTTATTTATACTAATTCTACCTTCTAAGGAAACTTCTAGAGGAATATCTTTCTAGAAGCGAAAGATTCTATAAAGTCTTCTTACATTGATATTTTCTCCTTTATTTATTAGGCCTTATTAATGAATGTCAACCTTTATTACATAGAAATCATATCCTACTAACTAATGACCCGTGAAGAGGGGTTAAGATCGGATCCTAACAGTGATGCCTCATGCCATGGAATTGGTGTAGTTTTAATGCAAGAAGGAAGTCATGTTGCCTTTCAAAGCAACCAACTTAAAGGAAAAAACTTACTCAAACCCATTTATGAAAAATAAATGTTGGCCATACTACATGCAATTAAGAAATGGGGCCCATACCTAATAGGAATACACTTCAAAGTAAAAAAATTTCATGATATTTTGAAGTACTTCTTGGAGCAATGATTATCTTTATAAGAGAAACAAAAAAAGGCTACAAATATGTTAGGTTATGACTTTGAAATTATCTACAAAAAAGGAAAACATAATATTGTGGCAGATACACTTTCAAGGAAAGAAGAATAAACAAATGGTTCACTATGTGATATTTCTATTCCACAATTTGATTGGGTGGAAGAAACAAGAATAGAATGGAAGAAATATAAAGAGGTACGCAAGATCATTCAACAACTACAATAGGATCCAAAGTTCATTAGATAAATTTGTATGGAAGAATGATTTTCTATGGTATCATGATCGCCTATATTTAAGTAAGAATTCAACTCAAATAGAAGGTCCTTCTAGAATTGCACACTTCTCCTATAGGAGGGCATTCAAGACTCTTGAAAACTTACCACAAGATCAAGAAAATCTTTTTTTGGGAAGGTCTTAAAACTGACGTGCAATTTTTTTGGTCTAAATGTGTGGTTTTCCAACAGAATAAGGGAGAGACAATCAAGACACCAGGTCTCCTCCAACCATTAGCTATATCAAGTCAATGTTGGGAAGAAGTTTCAATGGATTTTATTACAAGTTTAGCCAAATGTGAAGGAAAGACCGTCATCATGGTAGTAGTGGATCGACTGACAAAGTATTCTCATTTTTGCTCTATTTTTCATCCTTTTAAAGCAAGTACAATAGTCACAACATTCATGGAAATGGTTCAAAATCTACATGGAGTCCCCAAGATTATTGTAAATGACAGAGATCCAATTTTCATTGGAAATTTTTAGATTGAATTATTTTCTTGTTTGGATACTCAATTGGCTCATAGCTTGTCTTACCATCCTTAATCCGATGGGAAAAATGAGAGTGTGAATAAATGTCTAGAAGGATATATTTGTTTATTTGCATCTAATAAATAGACACAATGGGTCAAGTGGTTTCCCTTCGTAGAATGGTAGTACACACATCCTTCCATACTTCATAAAAAATGTCCCCATTTCTAGCACTTTATGGATATCACCCTCCATCCATCACATTTCCCTTGAAATGGACTACAAAGGTTCAAGCAATGGAGGACCACAGAGGGCACCAACAATAGGTTCTCAAACTATTGAAGGACAACTTGGTTATGGCACAAAATAGGATGAAACAACAAACAGATCAACATCATGGTGAAAGGAAATTTGAAGTGGGGGATTATTACATATAACATATGTTATATGTATTACATGGATATTTTTGAGGATACAACCATATAAACATATGTCCCTCAAGCAACAAAAGAAGGACAATAAATCAACACCCAAATATTATGGCCCCTATAAGGTGTTGCAAAGGATTGGAAGTATGGCTTACAAATTGGATTATTACACTTAACATATGTTATATGTAATACATATAACATATGTTATATGTATTATGTTATATGTATTACATGGATATTTTTGAGGATACAACCATATAAACAGATGTCCCTCAAGCAACAAAAGAAGGACAATAAATCAACACCCAAATATTATGGCCCTTATAAAGTGTTGCAAAGGATTGGAAGTATGGATTACAAATTGGATTTGCCTCCATCTTCTCGTGTACATCTAGTCTTCCATGTTTCTTTCTTAAAGAAGGTAATTGGTGACAAGATCCCAGTCCAAACTATTTTACTAGAGATTAATGAAGGAGGGAAAATCATACTAGAACTATAAACAATCCTTGAAAAAAAGATTAATCAACTACAAAATCGAGCAATTACAGAGTACCTTGTCAAATGGAAGAACCTACCATTGGAAGAGGTGACATGGGAATATGAGTTCTTCATGCAGAAACACCCGCAGTTAGTTAAGTGTTGAGGAAAACACTTGTTTTAAGGGGAGGGGCATGTTAATCCCTAGACAAAGCCCCATGTTAAGTATAAAACCCCTTATTAAGCCATAGATAATGGTTTATTACATTTCTAGTGTTATATTAGTTGGTCGGCTAGAACCCTTCATTGTACCATTTCATTATAATTGTACCCTTTCTCTCTCTCTCTCTCTCTCTCTCTCTCACACACACACACACACCAAGGATACCTAGTCTTAGGATCATCTTTTATCATCATGTACATTGAATATATTGTAAAACAAGGTTTCTCCCTCAAAGTGGATTGTTATTCATTGACTTTTTATCATTCTCAAGGCGTTAGTTCATAACAATGGCTTACATAATGCCATTCGAAAGATTAAAAAAAATTTAGTGAAAACTCAAGCATATGTAAGCTCAACCACACCATAATAACATAGATTCTTTACCCTAGAAACTCAACATTTGATGGGGATTTTATTAGGCTTGGGAGATAATTGCAAAGGGGTGATATATACACATATTTTGTGTATTGTTACTCATTGGAAATACAAAATTACAGATAGCCATGGCTCAAAGACACCTTCATCATCATGGATAGGCTCCTTGACTCCTTCATCCACCGATCTTCAAGAAGGTTGCACTCTTTGAGCTCTCATTTTTTCTACTGCCCTCCCAAGTTTTCCTTGCATCTCCCTTGATCCTTCTTCACTACGACCTTAATTTTTTTAATGGGATGCCTTTGGAAGTCCAACCATCACATTAGTTCATTTCCACTTCCAAAATTTCCATAAAAAACAAAGTAAAAAATACAATTACATGCTTATTACAAAAAATGATCCAATTCAGATCACACCTCCCCATTTGTAGGATTTGGTCCCCAAAAGCTGGACCATTAAGGAGATAGAAGAAAACAACCCCCATTTGCTTCTCCATATCCACCATTCAATTACTAACAAAGGTTTCTTGTTTCTTGTTTGTCTTCCCTTGTTTCATT